>JAFMOD010000092.1:363995-390430 GCA_019802435.1 Corydoras maculifer
CTCCACAAAACCACCCCCACTCCCCCCCCCCCTCCGGTGCACACAGTCACAGTCCTCAGGTCTCTCTGCCTCCTGTAATTACTCCAGCAGTAACGAAGGAAGCTGGGTGTCGAAGCCGTGACAGAACGGCCTCGCCGACATGATCGCATTAATTAGAGTGCAATCACAACGTTTAAAAACCCGTAGGCTGATCGTCCCGCCGTCTAATGAAGTCAGTAGATCATGTGACATCATGTTGTGATGATGTCATAATGATACAGAGTGATATATATATATATATCCATTTATCCGTTATCTTCTGCTTTATCCTCTATTAGGGTTGCGGGGGGGTTCCCCATGCCCATCCAGGGGAGAACGTTTCGGGCACAGGACAGGGGGACAATCTATCGCCGGACACACACTCACTCACACACACACACACACACACACACACACTCTATATGGGGCAATTTGGAGAACTCAATTGACCTTAATCCATGTTTTTTGGACTGTGGGAGGACCCGGAGGAAACCCACACGGACACGGGAGGAACATGCAAACTTCACCCAAATTGGGGATTCGAACCGGGAATCCCTAGCACTGAGAGGAGAACATGCTAAACCACTAAGCCACCGTGCCGTCCTATATATATATATATATGAATATATGCTATGGCGTGGTTCTGACAGATCTGTACGACATCGCGGTACGTTAACTCGGAATCAGAGCCAGGCTTCACGCCACGGTGAACGGGCTGAAGGTGATGAGCAGCTGCCATTGTGGTGCCACCATACAGATGCCATGCAGCATGAAGGTCAACGGCAGCCAAATGTGTGTGTGTCGCCCGCTGACGGGGTCTGGCACTGTAACCCCCCCCCCCCCCGCCGCCGCCCACAGAACAGCATGCGGACGTTCTGATGTGTTCATTCTCCCGGGTCTCTCCTCACAGCAGAGCAGAGCCGCAGACGTGCAGAGCGACGGTAACCGGTGCTGCACCCGTGACGAGTCCCGGATGGAGAACAGGAGGAACCGAACCTGACCGAATGACAGGGCTCCTGACGGCAGGCACTAGATGAAAAGTCTATGTCATTTGGAACTAAGGACCCACGGCACACTGTAGCATCCCATAATGCACCTTGAGCCGAATCACATGGTCAAACGGCGGCAGGGTGTAATGTAGGGAAACTGGGAGTCGACTGTAATTAGGATACGACCCCCAAAATAAACATAAATAAATTAAATTAAATTGGGTCATTTATTGGACGCTTTTATCCAAAGTGATTAACAAGGCGATCACAGGGTCGATCACAACATCCCTGGAGCAATGAGGGTTAAGGGTCTTGCTCAAGGACCCACACTGGTAACTTCAGTGGACCTGGGATTTGAACCCCCAACCTTCAGATTGATAGCCCAACGCCCTGACCACTGAGCTAACCCGCCCCCACATAAAACATGATTAATAATAAGCAGTGTGGGAGGAGACTTTTATAGTGGGGGGTGGGGGGTAAACTTTTACCCTATATGATGTGTGTGATCAGTATTTTTGGTTTGGAAGGTGATTTTGGACGCAGCCATAGAAAGTATGGACCACGGCACTGAATCATTCATTCATTATCTCCCGCTTTATCCTCCATTAGGGTCGCAGGGGGGGGGGGTCCCCATGTCCATCCAGGGGAGAACGTTTTGGGCGCTGGGCAGATAGACCCAGGACAGGACACCAATCCATCGCTGGGCACTCACTCACTCACACAGACACTCTCTAAATGGGGCAATTTGGAGAATTCAATTGACTTGATCCATGTTTTTTGGACTGTGGGAGGAAACCGGAGAACCCGGAGGAAACCCACACGGGCACGGGGAGAACAAGGAAACTCCACCCAGATGGGGATTCGAACCGGGAATCCCTAGAGCTGAGAGGAGAACATGCTAAACCACTAATCCACTAAGAATTAATTTCTTTTAATCAGAATCACACACTGAGCAAAGTCTTTTGGAAAACATTTTCATAGCAACAATTTGGGGAAGGCCCCCTATCCCATCACGGCCGTGCCGCGGTGCTTTTATCAAGGTCTACTGGAGTTTTGGTGTGTCAGCAAAACACAGCTCCCACCCCGACCCCATCCCACACCTCAGAGATGAATTGGAACAGAGACTGTGTGCAGTCAATCCGCTGCACTTTGAATGCAGTGAACTCATAAAGCGAAGACGAGACGTTCGGCCAGCGTGGCACTCCTGCTGCCTCGGCTAATCCTCTAATGGCACGTCTCCTCTTTCGGATGTTTTTCGGGTGTCCCCCTCGAGGGCCAGGAGTGGCCAGTTTGGCCCAACTTGTGGGAAAGAAGCCAAAACACCTCCCGAAGGCCTCGGGCTGAGGGTCAGTGGTCAGGCTTTCATTCAGTGCTCAGGTGACACAGCAACCCCGCATTCCGGATGACGATGAGGGCCGAGGCTCCGGCCGAACCCCCGGGTCATACCGCCGGCGCTGGGTGGTTCGGCGCGAGTGCAGCTGCCCGTTTTCAGCGGCGGGTAAACAGCGTGGGTCACGAGGGCGAACACGTGCGAGGTGTTGTTGTGACGGCGTCGAGGTCTGTCAGGAATCTGTTGATGGGAACGGCTTTGCACCGTCCTCCCCATTCAGCCCCCTCCCCCTTCACAGGCCAGGTGGAAGGCACATTTCCTGTGAGTGGCGGGAACAGCGGCTCCAGCCGAGAGCCGGCCGCGAGGCTCTAGACGGCAGATGGCCGGAGCACATGTACCCGCTCGCGCTCCCAACCACCCTCCACCGTCGCTCCACCGCCTGCATCTCTTTCTGCTTTATGGTCGTGATGTTTCATTCATTCCACTTTATCCTCTATTAGGGTCGCGGGGGGGTTCCCCATGCCCATCCAGGGGAGAATGTTTCAGGCGCTGGGCAGATAGACCCAGGACAGGACGCCAATCTATCACTGGGCACACACTCACTCACACAGACACACTCTATATGGGGCAATTTGGAGAATTCAATTGACTTGATCCATGTTTTTGGACTGTGGGAGGAAACCGGAGAACCCGGAGGAAACCCACGCAGACACGGGGAGAACATGGAAACTCCACCCAGATGGGGATTCGAACCGGGAATCCCTTGCGCTGAGGGGCGAACATGCCAAACCACTAAGCCACCGTGCATTTATGAACCAAACCATTTTTTAAAATTATTTTTGTGTTTGTGTTTTATTAAAGCAAATAAGACACTTGAGGTCATGCATTATGTTCTCCACGTGTCCGCATGGGTTTCCTCCGGGTTCTCCGGTTTCCTCCCACAGTCCAAAAACATGGATCAAGTCAATTGAGTTTTCCAAATTGCCCCATATAGAGGGTGCCTGTGTGAGTGAGTGTGTGCCCAGCAATAGATCCTGGGTGTATCTGCCCAGCACCCGAAACGTTCTCCCCTGGATGGGCATGGGGAACCCCCCCCCCGCGACCCTAATAGAGAATAAAGTGGAAGATAATGGATGGATGGGGTTTGATTCATAAATGTGTTTATTGAAACGGTCAAATCCTGACATCTAGTGGCCAAATTTCAGAACGTAGTTTATAAGCGACAGTCAGCAACTGTTTATAATGTAAAACAATGTATTGTATGTCACGCATCGATGCGAATGTGAAGCGCTCAGAGGTGTGTGTGTTATTGTTGATGATGTCACGGCTGAACAAATGGCTCAGCCAATCAGATTTAAGGACTGGGACTACCGGCTTTATAATGAGGGTGCAGGACCTAGCTTAAAAAGCCCACACCGGTGGCCGCACCCCCTAACCCCTGAGCGACCACGCCCTCAGAACCAACAGCCCAAATCCAACCCCCCCGATTAAAATGTTCTAGACCCTTCAGCCGCAGACCCATAAAGTACCAACGTCCTGAGACATGAGCCTGAAGACGGTCACCTGCCAGACCTGCATCCAGACCAGCGCGCCGAAACCCGAGCCCCGGCTTCACCTCCGAACCTAATCATGCTCTTGTCCTGGAGATCCGACCTGCTTTGATCTCTTATCTCTGCACTCGCTCGCGGATCTGCCGAAGTCGGGCCGCGGCGAGGAAGCCGTGCCCACATGAGGGATAAACATCAGCAAACAAGCGCACATCTGGCTGGCACATGTGCCCCCAGTGCCTTATTGTTCGGGCTGAAAAGAACGGCGGGTGTGCGGGGGGGGGGGAACCTCAGTCTTCATATCCCATATCCCAAAAACCCTGGAACAATTGGTTACACGTATCTGGGATCGTCCGACGTTAGTGGAGCTCGCCGCACGGGTTCGATTTGCACCCCTGGCCACATCTGCGCGGTGGGAGGGGAACGGACGCGACGCCCCCGAATCCTCCCGCTTTACCTTCCGTAGAGGAACCTATAGCACTGATGCTGCGTTCAAAGGCAAAACGGGAGCTGCTTCGAATCAGCGCCTGATCCTCAGCAGACCCTTTTATAGTCGCTTGATGAAAATTTACTGCTCCCTGTGCGCTTTGATCCCCCCCCTTTCTCCACCTCCCCCACCGGGACTCGGCCGTGAACACGCGCAGGTTGGGTTGGGAAGAGCCGTAAAACAGAAAGTGCTGCGACGGCAAAAAAAAAAAAAAAAAGTGACAGGGAGACGTCGGAAATTAAAGGGCGAGCCGACGGTGGGGTGCCGGGAGAGGCCTCAGAGAGCCGAAACTACGGAAAACAGGGGGGAATGGAAGAACCGATGGGAATGGAAGCAGAACCTCGGGAATGGCAGAAGGAAGAAGGGGTTGGGTGTGCGGCAGGTTGAGGGCCGACAGAACGGGCCGAGTTTAAAAAAAAAAAAAAGAAAAGAAAGAAAACGCAGGCGGCGCCGAGCGGCTTGAATACGGATGCAAATCGGATCCCGATTTAAATATTTAAAGCCACGTGAACGCGGCGGTGGCGTGAGGCAGCCGCCGAAGCGACAGAAGGACGGGCTGCGTGTACACGTGGGACGGTTAAGGTGGTGGAGTAGACAGCGAATGCCGTGCGCGCCTGTCTCAGACCAAACAAACAGAATGCTCAGGAGACTTCAGCTGCTGAGTCGGCGGAAAGGCCGCGCCACAGTCTGTGTTCGGCGTCAACACAGAACCGAAAAGCTCATCTGTCTTCGTCGCAGGACAGACGACGGGTTCAGACGACGACGTTCCCAGGAGACGAACAAGGACGTCCCCGGTTAACCACGCGGTCGGAATGAAGGACACAATACGGAGTTAATTGCTGCCCCTCGGGGTAATACATACACTTAAGTGCCCCACGGGGGTTAATTATTGGACCTTAAATAACCATGAGGACTCGCACTGTCCATCACATCAGCGCCACTCACCCTATAGATGGACTTTGTAGTTCTAGCATGACATTCTGTAGTCCGTCCGTTTACGTTAATCTGTCCCCTGATGATCAGGACTCTCCCACAGAGCAGGGACTATTAGGGTGGTGGATGATTCTCAACAGTGCAGTGCGTGTTGCTGGTACCAGTGGGTCAGACGCAGTGATGCTTATGGAGAATTTTTCACCCTGTATGCACTCTATTACACACATTCTCCTTAGGGCGCCACCTTGTGGATGTACAATCATCCTCTAATCCGTCATCCGTGATCTGACCGTGATGCTGCATTTGGGATGCGGATGACCAACTGGTGGAGAACATACTGCTGCACCACCACCATGTCAGTGTCACTGCAGCCTGGACCATGACCCATGTGCCGAGTAATACCTCCTCTGCGGTGGTCCAGAAACCGATGGGTGGACAGACCGTGACACACAGGTCTTTACCATGACGACGTTCCAAAACGTCACATCATCATCAGGACGGGCGCATTAGATCAGTGGATCTCGTCTGTGCACTCAGACACCTCCGTCTCAGACTAGATGAGTCGAATCAGGCGTGAGGCAGCGAGCAGCTGGACTCCGTCTGGAACCGGGAGCCGATTGTTCTGGTTGGGTTCGGCGGACGAGAGGGAAATTCCTAATATGCAGGAGCGCGGCGAATTACATCAGCGTTTAAACAGGAAGCAGCCGGCGTACAGGACGCGCCGATAAGGGAAATATGGAAATATTCGGGTTCACCTGCACTTTACGTAACGCCACTCGAGCATTGTGGGAATCCGTGAGGTTTACGCCTCGACGGCGCCCCACGCCACATCCCGTTCAGGTTCAAGTCATTTATTTATAGAGCGCTTTTTACAACAGCACGTCGTCACAAAGCCTCGAAACCCCCAAAGAGCAAGCCGAGGCGACAGTGGCAAGGAAAAACTTCCCTGTTATGTTTTTATTTTAAGGATGAAACCTTGCGAGGACCGAGGCTCAGTGGGGGACTCATCCTCCTCGAGCGGCCGGGCAGCATCAACAGTGTAGGACAGCCCTGTACAGATAGTGTCGAGATCATGTGACCTGTATTTAACAAATGGGAAAAACTCTACCAACTGAAAAACTATATGTGAGTCCATTAGGGGGCGTCCTGCAGGACCGGACCGCCAGTCCAATGAATATCCAAGTGTCATGATGCCGAATGGTAGCCAAAGTGGAAATTTATGAAGTCACTGGTTGCCATGGCGACCATTCCAGCTGATTGTGACAGGTATGGATCCCGATGTCCTCATCCAGCTGTTCACGTTATGTAATCGCGATTCCACCCCAGCGGTTCAGCTGGGGTAGTTCAGGAACAGGAGTGGTTTAAACCCCGGGGTTTAACAACAAAACAAGCACAACCTCGGAGTGCATCGGGGTTCCGTCTCAGGAAGTTTCGAAAGGATGTTTAATGCGGGGGTCACGTGCAGGCGCCCGGCGCCGGCAACGCATTTATTAACTCTGTAACTAGATGACGCCGCATTAAGCCTTCGCTTCTCTGAAGGGTCCGTGAGCTGCACTTGGCCTCCCGCCATCATTAAGAGCTTGGTTTCTAGGTAGCTCTCCAAACACTCCTATAATCTCCCTCCCCGCCGGGCAACAGCACCCTCCCGCAGGCCGCCGCAGCATCCGAGCACACCGGAATGCGGTTACGTGTTTAGTTACCGTATTTTCCGGACTATAAGGCGCACCTAAAAGCCTAAAATTTTCCCAGAAATCGTACGTGCGCCTTATACGTGTCCTGAGTTCCAAAATCTATAAAAGTATTGTTGTGCGACCGGGTGGTTTCCTGAAAGGCAGAGTGAAGAAAATTAATTCGGAGCTTCCGGGAGGATTAAATAAAGAACTCCGACCGCTGGACATTGGCCTAAACGGGGCGTTTAAAGTAAAGTTGCGAGCGTTTAAAGTCATCGCTATGGGAGCGATGGATGATAGACGGCGAACACACGTTTACTAAAACTCGGGAGGTGGCGGCGGGCGAGTTACGCCACCGTCTGTGAAGGGATTGTGGACGCCTGGGCTGAGGTTTCTGCTGTGACCGTCGTCCGAGCTTTCACGAAAGCCGGCATCGTCGCTGAACAGCCGCCTGGAGACGAGACGGACTCGGACATCGATGAGGGGGACACCGGAGTGCTCGATAGTGAAGCTTTTTAATTCAGACACAGAAGACGAGGACTTTGATGGATTTGTGGGAGAAGAGGGATTAAAATAATGTGTGTTTTATCAAGTAGTAGAATAAACTTCAATTATAAATCAGCGTTTTGCATCCTTCACTTTTCGATCGTATGTTTTAGCGAGTGCCTTATAATACAGAGCCGTACAGAATAAGTACCGTACAGAAATAGAGTCCCTAATTCAGACTGCGCCTTATAGTACGGTGCGCCTTATACATAGGGCAAATACAGAAATAGAGTCTGTAATTGAGACTGCGCCTTATAATACGGGGCCTTATGGTCCGGAAAATACGGTAACTACGAAACAAGGTTGTCGACGGACATCGGGTTGTAAACAAGACGAATAAATCGCAGGCCGAGGGGAAACGGATCTGAAAAACGGAGAGCTGCATAAAAAAAAATACGGAAATGGGATGTGAATTTCAAGGTCCCGACGCCGTTGTTTACGCTGCGTTAGCGCGGTTTGTGAGTACGCGGTAAACACGACGCGGTCAATTCCGATCTAAAAGACTTAAGATGGAAAAATTCCTGCGGAACCACGGAACGCTCGGAAGCACATCGCGTGGCCGATGACGAAGCAAACGTTTGGAGGAGTTAAAGGTCCACCGCTGACTAAACAACCCCGGCCGAGTCTTTGTGTGAAACTCGTCAGCATTGGTCCGAAACGCAAACAACACTATCAGCTCGCCGGTGAACTCTTGCCTGCTTCTGAGCCCCGGGGCCAATTCTCCTAGAACCGCAGCGTTCTACTTAAATTACTCGAGGACCCTGCGTTTAAAAAGGGCTTAAGGGTTAGACTTTCGACGGGACCCTCACAGGGCAGACGCATTCACGTCAAGGGGTCGGGGTGATAGCTTCATTTGGCACGTGCGAGGAAACCAGTGAGGAAACGTATGCAGACTTAGGGAGAACATACAAGTGCTATTCACTTGAAAACTATTCAGAACATACAAGAACCTTGTTTGTCCAGTCTGGCAATACAACACACTGGCTGCACCACTAACATGCTGATGGGACCCATCCATCCATTATCTTCTGCTATATCCTCTACTAGGGTCGCGGGGGGGGGGGGGTGTTTCCCCATGCCAATCCAGGGGAGAACGTTTCGGGCACTGGGCAATCTATCGCTGAGCATACACTCGCTCACACACACTCTTTATGGGGCAATTTGGAGAACTCGATTGACCTTGATCCATGTTTTTGGACTGTGGGAGGAAACTGGAGAACCTGGAGGAAACCCACGCGGACACGAGGAGAACATGGAAACTCCACCCAGATCGGGAATCCCCATCGCTGAGAGGAGAACGTGCTAAACCACGAAGCCACCTGATGGTCTGATGGGACCATTGTTATTTATTATTATGCAGTTCGTTGAATGGACAACCTGCCAACCGTCTTCTGATTGGTCGAACATTATTTATTATTAATGATTAATCTGACATTGTGTTTTCTAACCTTTTTAATTGACGCCATGTTGTAAAATTACAGTTACAAAGCAGTTGCTGAGTTAAATGCTTAACTCTCACATTAACTCCCTAGGAGGTGGTAACCTGTGAAGCCCAGCATCCTAAAGGCAGATGTATCCTCAAACTGGACAGGGAGGTATGAATACACTGAGCGGTAACATAAGAGGACGGCATCACAGAGGTCTCAGTGGCTTGTAATTTGGTGGCTGGCCAAAACAAAGAGCGACTCCAAACCCAAACAAGCCAGAGAGCCTGGCGGCGCAAAGAAAGTGGCGCAGCGGTCAAACGTCCATCCATCCATTATCTTCAGCTTTATCCCCTACTAGGGTTGCAGGGGGTTCCCCATGTCCATCCAGGGGAGAACGTCTCGGGCGCCGGGCGGATTCACCCAGGACAGGACGCCAATCTATCGCTGGGCACACACTCACTTACACAGACACACTCTATATGGGGCAATTTGGAGAGTTCAGATGACCTTGATCCATGTTTTTGAACCGGAGGAAACCCACGCGGACACGGGGGAGACATGGAACCTCCAGAAAGATTGGGATTCGAGCCGGGAATCCCTAGCGCTGAGAGGAGAACATGCTCAACCACTAAAGCCGCCGTGCCGCCCGGATCAAACGTCCCAGCTGTTATTGGTTTAGCAGAGATAAAGGGATCGGAGTTCCGATGAACAGCCTGTTTTAATGAGTCAGTCCGAGCTGGAGGAATGAAGCAACACGCTGCAGATCGTGTAAACGTCTTTAAGGTCATGCAACAACAAAAAAAACAAAAAAAATACAAAAAAACAGGCCAATGGCAGGATGTGGGAGCAGCAACAGCAACGCAACCAAAACTTTAAAGGCTTAAGAAACATCAAAGGTTCTTACCTCGTCCCGACATCCAGAGGCGCTCGCTCAGAAATAAGATCCTAAAGCCGGAGCCAAACTCCCGACAAACTCCCGCGAACACATCGCTTTCATCCGAAGCAACGGCTTTTAAACGCGAAAGTTTCATTCATGTTGAGGAATTACGCAGAGAGTCCGTCCCTCTGTCCCTCCGTCCCTCTGTCCCTCCGTCCGCCGCTGCCCTGCGCTCTGCTCCAGAGACACAGGACCGAACCAACTGCGGTGCGCGTGGGGGGGGGAGGGGTGTGGACCGCGCCAGCGCGTCACAAATACAAATTTCAACACTTCGGGTTTTAATCTCACACGCTGACGTGACGGCGTTAAACTGAGGTTTGTGCGTTTGTTCTCAAAAAAATATTTTATGATTTAATTTTATTTAATTTTATTTTATGTTATTTTATTTTATTTTTCATTCATTCATTATCTCCCGCTTATCCTCTATTAGGGTCGCGGTGGGGTTCCCCATGCCCATCCAGGAGAGAACGTTTCGGGCGCTGGGCAGATAGACCCAGGACAGGGCGCCAATCCATCGCTGGGCACACACTCACTCACACAGACACACTCTAAATGGGGCAATTTTGAGGATTCAATTAACTTGATCCATGTTTTTGGACTGTGGGAGGAAACCGGAGAACCCGGAGGAAACCCACGCAGACACAGGGAGAACATGGAAACTCCACCCAGATGGGGATTCGAACCGGGAATCCCTAGTGCTGAGAGAAGAACGTGCTAACCACTAAGCCACCGTGTCGCCTTATTTTATTTTATTTATTTTATTTTATTTTATGTTATTTTATTTTATCGGATCACGTGGTCGCGTCCGCTTTGATGTGGGAATTGTGATGTCGTCCGATTGACGGTAAACTTTGTTGGTTCGTTTCGTTTCTTTAAAAAGGAAACGCAACACAAATACGTATGTTATGTTTTCAATAAAATAAAAAAAAACACGATGATGACGTCATACTCTATCAACCGAAGTATTGGAAAACCTTTGCCGACAGTTTGTTATATTAATATTCATCATTCATTCATTCATCTTATCATTCATTATCTTCTGCTTTATCCTCTATTTGGGTTGCTGGGGGGGGGGGGTGTTCCCCATGCCCATCCAGTGGAGAACGTTTCGGGCGCTTGGCAGATACACCCAGGACAGGGGGGCAATCCATCGCTGGGCACACACTTACTCACACACACACACACTATATGGGGCAATTTGGAGAATTTAATTGACCTTGATCCATGTTTTTTGGACTGTGGGAGGAAACCGGAGAACCTGGAGGAAACCCACGCGGACACGGGGAGAACATGCAAACTCCACCCAGATTGGGATTCGAACCGGAAATCCCCAGCGCTGAGAGGAGAACATGCCAACCCACTAAGCCACCGTTATATTAATATGATAATTACAAATAAAAAAAATCTTCCTTTTGCAGTTATTTTATCTGAAATAAAGTTTTCTTTATAATAAATCCGGGTTCCAATTCATCCCAAAGGTGTCGGATGGGCCTTATTGGATGTTTGGGATGAATTGGAATGACGATGGAGAGCCAGGCCTCCCAGATGTTTTGCATGAGTTACAGACACTTGAATTGAGACGTTCTAACGTTGTGATGGGTGGGTGTCCCAATACTTTTGTGTGGGGTAACTATGAAAGTGCTTTTGCTGAGCTGTGCTACCCCGAGGGCCCGGGGTCTGGGGGTTGATTTGCAAACCAATAGGTTCTGTGCTGCGCTGCCATTCTCATGGTAAGTGCCGGCCTTTGCGGCGGACTCTGGAGGCATCTCCACGCTGCCCTCACTGTAGGTCATTCAGCAGATTTCACTCTAAAGCTCAGACGCTCCTGTAAAGAACCGACCCAATGTGACCGCAGACAAAGGGCAGTTCTTTCTCGGGGCGGCCCTCGGTGTCGGGGCAGATTCTGGGTGGAGGGTTTTTGCTCATTCAGCCAAAAGAGCAGTTAGGAGGTCAGATAATGATGACGACGTGGGGCAAGCACTTAGCCGTGTTTGTTGGTCAGCTGCAGGATTTTGACTCAATGCAAACAGTTTGGGGAAGGCCCGTTTCTGTGTGCACGGTTCGTTGGAGTGGAGAAATCTGACTGACCTGAACAGTTCTGAGATCATTTTCTGGATGAATGGACACTTGTCTGGTGTACATCAATCCACAAATGTTTCCTAATCCCTGATAAATAGTTGCCACAAACACTATAATACCTCATTTAAAAAGGTTGCCACGTCCATTATAATCCCTCATAAACAACAGTTGCCACATCCACTATAATCCCCCATTAACAATGGTGACCACAACCAACTATAATCCCTTATAAACAGTTGCCACAACCAACTATAATACCTTATAAACAGTTGCCACAACCACTATAATCCCTTATAAACAGTTGCCACAACCACTATAATTCCTTATAAACAGTTGCCACAACCAACTATAATCCCTTATAAACAGTTGCCACAACCAACTATAATACCTTATAAACAGTTGCCACAACCAACTATAATTCCTTATAAACAGTTGCCACAACCAACTATAATCCCTTATAAACAGTTGCCACAACCACTATAATTCCTTATAAACAGTTGCCACAACCACTATAATCCCTTATAAACAGTTGCCACAACCACTATAATCCCTTATAAACAGTTGCCACAACCACTATAATCCCTTATAAACAGTTGCCACAACCGCATAAAATAACTCACACTCAAAATAACTGCAACATCTAAAATAATCCCTCATTAACAAAAGTTGACACAATCACCATAATCCCTCATGAACAACCGTTGCCACAACTACTAAAATACCTCATAACAACTGCCACATCTACTATGATTCCTCATTACCATCGGTTGCCACAACCACTAAAATCCCACATAAACTGTTGCCACAACTACTGTAATTCCTTATAAACAACGCTTGCCACAACCACTATAACCCCTCATAAACAACAACTGCCACATCTACTATAATCCCTCATTAACAACGGTAGCCACAACCACTATAATCCCTCATAAACTGTTGCCACAACTACTGTAATTCCTTATAAACAACGCTTGCCACAACTACCCTCCTAATCCCTCCTAAATTCCGACTGTAATTACTGTAATAAACAACGTTGCCACAACCAATTAAATCCCCCATAAACGGTTGCCATATTTATTATAATTCTTCCCTCATCGTACCATTAACCATTTAATGCAGTTCCTTGAGAACACTCCTGTTAGGTTGTGCCTAGATTTTGTTCTAAAGGACACGGTGGACCTTCCTCACTGCACAGGACCCTGGACGTTAAACAGGACGCGGGACTCGTATCCTGCACCCTCTCAGTGAGTTTCGGTTTAATTTAAGCAGGAGGACTTTGAATGGAGGGAAGTTGAGCTGGGGAGCAGAACAGAGTGCACCTCCTGTCCCTTCCTGGAATTCTCCTCACCGTACGTTCACGCATGGCAGAAAAAGCAACAGGAGACCGCCGGACGGGGGAGAGGCGCAGAAACAGGCCGAAAAGGAGGTGCGCCCCCTGCTGTGTACGCTCTCCACCATTCACCCATCAATCACAACATCCATTCAGCCGAGCGACCCTCCACCTCCCTCCACGTGCCTCCGAACTCGTGTAATTAACGAAACTCTACCTCCATGACGTGTGGAACATGGGTCACATGACCAAAAGGGTTCTGGACCGAGTAATCTGTGATGCCACTGTACGAGGCTTCGCACGGCATCCATGTGAATTGTACTGACGGGAGGGAAACGGGACGGAGGGGACTGGATGCGCCAAATGGAGACGTTTGGGTTTTTTTTTTTTCGCCATCTGTTTAAGAAATCGTACTATAACACACCCCCTCCTCCACCTCACAGGTGTTCAGTATTAGCCGAGGACACAAGAACAAACCCTGCCCCCGGACCGAAACACATGACCCCGAGAACACCACTGAATAGGAAAAGGAACCAAAAAAGGGGGGAAGGGGTCACTGGACGGGCTTTTAATATGAACTCCACATGTGCGTTTTACCCATCAGCCACTTGGCTTCAGGTCATTGAAAGCTCCTGAGTGAGTCTTTCACTGAGAGAGAGCAGAGACGTCCCTCAGAGACACTGCAGGGGCAAATAGAACCCTTAAGGACACTTAAGATATCCATCCATCCATCCATTATCTTCTGCTTTATCCTCTACTAGGGCCGCAGGGGGGTGCTGGGCAGATACACCCAGGACAGGGGGGCAATCTATCACTGGGCACACACTCACACAAACACACTCTATATGGGGCAATTTGGAGAATTCAATTGACCTTGATCCATGTTTTTGGACTGTGGGTGGGAACCCGGAGGAAACCCATGCGGATACGGGGAGAACATGAACCCAGATTGGGATTCGAACCGGGAATCCCCAGCACTGAGAGAAGAACATGCTAAACCACTAAGCCACCTTAAGATATCATACACGTTAATTAGTCATTAGAACATCTCATATTGCCGTGCATGGGTCGGACACACGTCCTCGTCGCTGTATGTGGTGTCTCGGGGACGGGGGACGGCGGGGACGATGGAGAACCCGTCCTCCACGCGGCCGGAGAGGACACGTTTCGACTCTGCGCAGCACGTTATTGCCGGCCGGCTGCGAACGCTCGGCTGATCTGCCGAAATGTTTGGAAAGGCAGCCCCCCCCCCCCCCCCCCCTCCATCCCCGCTCTAATCCGCTGCTTGTTGAGACTCGCGTCGAGGAGAACAGAGGACTCTCACGTGTGGTCACGGCGCAACGTGGGACGATCCATCTCCGTCCGCCGTGGAACTCGGTGGAATTACAACCTCGGCTCGGTGTGTGTGGGGGGGGGGGGGGGGGGGGGGGGGGGGGGGGGGGGGGGGGGGGGGGGGGGGGGGGGGGGGGGGGGGGGGGGGGGGGGGGGGGGGGGGGGGGGGGGGGGGGCATAAGGAAGCAGATTTGTGAAGAACAACACACATGTCCGATGTTTTCCAGCTGAAGGAAGGCGGAACAAAGTCATGTGTAATTTGTATAAGAGTCGGACGAGGTGGCTTAGTAGTTTAGCATGTTCTCCTCTCAGCGCTCCCAGTTCGAATCCCCATCTGGGTGGAGTTTCCATGTTCTCCGCGTGTCCCACCTGAGTTTCCTCTGGGTTCTCCCGTTTTCTCCCACAGTCCAAAAACATGGATCAAGGTCAACTGAGTTCTCTAAATTGCCCCATATAGAGTGTGTCTATGTGAGTGAGTGTGTGCCCAGTGATAGATTGGCGTCCTGTCCTGGGTCTATCTGCCCAGCGACGAGACGTTCTCCCCTGGATGGGCATGGGGAACCCCCCCCACAGCCAATAGATTGGTGTAGACCAATCAAAATCCATCCATCCATCCACTGCTTACTCTTCTAATTGTGTTCCCCATGCCCATCCAGAGGAGAACGTTTCGGGCGCTGGGCAGATACACCCAGGACAGGACGCCAATCTATCGCTGGGCACACACTCACACATACACACACACTCAATAGGGGCAATTAAGAGCAGACAATTTATCCATGTTTTTGGACTGTGGGAGGAGACCGAAGAACCCAGAGCAAACCCACGCGGACACTGGGAGAACATGCAAACTCCACCCAGATGGGGATTCAAACCTGGACCCACAGTGCTGATAGACAGAGCACCATGCCCCCCCCCCCCCAAATTAAAACCTCCACTTTAATCTTAACTGGACGGAGAACACTAAGCCTGCACGTCGATCTCCAGTGGAACCTCCTGCAGGTGCGCTAATTTCTCCTAATTGCTGCCCCTCCCCCTTCTCCCCAATTTTATTGCCTTCTCTACTCCCCCCCCACCCCCCCGCCTCTCGTGTTCATGGGGGGAGGGGGTTTCAGACACCGAGATGGGTAAGACACAGACACAGAGAACCTGGTTCTATATCTGGGTTCTGCGAGGAGAAATAGTGGAGACTCCTCCTTTCCCTGACGGTTTACAGTAATGCCCACACTCACCGTGCCCCACCCCAAACACAGCGGTCAGGGGGCGGCGCACTTCCACTCCGCAGGATTTGAGGGTGAAATGCCTCGGACCTGAAGGCCGAACGGCGCTGGATGGTTTTTATACGTCTCGTTCAAGTGACCGGTAATTAGTGGGTGGAGGTGGACCGTGTGTGTTCAGCCCCAGCAAACTACAAACCCCGCAGGGCTGGACAGCGCTGTCCACAACCCTAACTAACAACCACTCCTTCCAACCAGTCATATTATAGGATTAGGAGTGGCGGCGCTACTGAGGGCCCGTGCCTGTCATTAGAACCGGTCACGAAAGCGGGGCAACGGTAGAGAACTCCGGGGTCAGCAAGGTCGTGCTGCTGGACCTGCCTCTCTGTTCCACGGACAGGTCCGCCAGTTGTGTGAGCGTCCCTCGCCAGACATCCATCAGGCATCCATTATCCTCCGCTTTATCCTCTACTAGGGTCGCGGGGGGGCAGATACACCCAGGACAGGGCGCCAGTCTATCGCTGGACACACACTCACTCACACAAACTATATGGGGCAATTTGGAGAATTCAATTGACCTTGAGTCCGGCACACTGGCTTAGTGGTTTAGCACGTTCTTCTCTCAGCGCTAGGGATTCCCGGTTCGAATCCCCATCTGGGTGGAGTTTCCATGTTCTCCCCGTGTCTGCGTGGGTTTCCTCCGGGTTCTCCGGTTTCCTCCCACAGTCCAAAAACATGGATGAAGTCAATTGAGTTCTCCAAATTGCCCCATATAGAGTGTGTCTGTGTGAGTGAATGTGTGTGTCCAGCGATAGATTGGTGTCCTGTCCTGGATGTATCTGTCCAGCGCCCGAAAAGTTCTGCCCTGGATGGGCATGAGGAACCCCCCCCCCCACACACACACACACACACACACAACCCTAGTATAGGCTTAAGCGGAAGATAATGGATGGATGAATTGACCTTGATCCATGTTTTTGGACAGTGGGAGAAAACTCGGGGAAAACATGGAAATCCCGAGTGCTTAGAGGAGAACATGCTAAACCACGAAGCCACCGTGCCGCCCTCTCGCCGGACGTGTCGCTGCCAAAATATACGGAGTGCACCCGAGCCGTACTCAGCACCTTAAAGAAAGTGCATTTCATGTTTGCGCTTTGGAGAACGTCCAATGACTAATCATTGCCCATTTTGCCACGGCATGCCCCGCCCCCGGTTACCTCAGTCTGTGGCAATAAAGTCAAGCCACAGAGGAGTTAATGTGATTAGCAGTGTGTGCCTGAGCTGGAAATGCCGGTCGGGATGATGTAATGTGAAGTCTGTATCGTCGTGAACTCATTGTTAGTCACACATCACTCACTTTAAGGCGCTTCCCCTTATTTAACGCCGGCGCAGTGATTCCCGAAAAAACGCCCGCAAGTGCCACGGTCAGCGGTCAAAACGCTGCCACGATGCTACTCCGGACAGGATCCAAGCACCAGGCTCCTCCCACGGTCCAGAGAAAACTTCTGATAGGTCAATTAAAAGGTGTGGTGAATATGTGTAACCCTATGAGCACCGGGATAGGCTCCGGCACACACACACACCCCCCCCCCCCGGCTCGACCAGTATCGCCGAATGGATCACGAAAAGCAAAGGGGCGATAAAACAGATCCAAGACAAAGATATGGACGCTGGTAGAGTCCATCCATCCCATCCATTATCTTCAGCTTTATCCTCTATTAGGGTTGCGGGGGTGTTCCACATGCCCATCCAGGGGAGAACGTTTCGGGCGCTGGGCAGATACACCCAGGACAGGGCGCCAATCCATCACTGGACACACACTCACTCACACAGACACACTCTATATGGGGCAATTTGGAGAACCCAATTGACTTGATCCATGTTTTTGGACTGTGGGAGGAAACCTAAGAACCCGGAGGAAACCCACGGGGAGGACACGGGGAGAACATGGAGACTCCACCCAGATTGGGATTTGAACCGGGAATCCCCCAGAGCTTAGAGGAGAACATGCTAAACCGCTAAGCCACCGTGCCGCTTGTAAAAACGAATTTTGGTAAAATGAAAACAACACGGGAAGAACATGCCAAACTCCACACCATGGCACCGCATCAGATGGGTCGCTTCAGCTGCACAAGCTGCACTTCAAACAGAATCCGTGAGCTGCTTGCGTGGCTGTGATGTGCAGGGGGCGGAGCCTGAGTTGCCAGGCAACAGCTTTCGGCCGATTTCCGAGTCGAAAACCGGGGGGTGGGGTGGAGGGGGCAACACCTACAGCACGGGGGGGAGGGGGGGGGGCACACGTCGCAGATCTGCACTGAACTTGCAAACACCGCACTTTTTAAAGAAAAACCGGAGTGAACATGGGTTATGCCTTCCCAGACTCTGTGTGTGTGTGTGTGTGTGTGTGTGTGTGTGTGTGTGTGTAAACAAAGCCTGCACAGCTGCATCAGATGAAGGGAGTTCTGAGAAATGGCCTCCAAAAAGTAACCCAAACATCTAACAGCGCCTCCAACATGTCGAGGCCTGCGCCTGTTTCTCACCCTCATCCCAAACCTGGCGGGCGCCAGATCAGCGCCGAGCGCACCGCCGACCCCCGCGGGGAGAGGCTCCAGGTTACAGATTAGCAGCGTTATCACTGTAAACAGCAAGCGGGGGTCTTGTGCGCTCGCAAAGCATGAATTTAGAAAAGTAATTACAGTAAGTCTCGAACCCGCGGCCGCCTAATGAAACGCTCTGAACGCATTCACAAAGACACACACCTTCATCTGCAACCAGGACCAATGAGGTCTGATCTGTCCTGTGGCTCTATCTGTCCCCCATGCGGCTGGACCCCGAAACCATCAGCACCCTGTGATTGGTCTAATAGAGGGGCAGGGAACATGTGATCCATCACCCCGGAACACTAAAGGTTAAGTTTCTTGCTCAAGGGACACATTGAGAACTTCTGGTGGACTTCTGGTGGACTTGAATTCACGAAATACTGATTGATATACCGGGCGGCACGGTGGCTTAGTGGTTTAGTATGTTCTCCTCTCAGCGCTAGGAATTCCCGGTTCGAATACCAACCTGGGCGGAGTTTCCATGTCCTCCCTGTGTCCGCGTGGGGTTCCTCCGGGTTCTCCGGTTTCCTCCCACAGTCCAAAAACATGGCTCAAGGTGAATTGAGTTCTCCAAATTGCCCCATATAGAGTGTGTGTGTGTGTGTGAGTGAGTGAGCATGCCCAGTAATAGATTGCCCCCCTGTCCTGGGTGTATCTGCCCAGCGCCCAAGACGTTCTCCCCTGGATGGGCATGGGGACCCTAGTAGAGGATAAAGCGGAAGATATCCCTACACTTCACCACCCAAAGGGCGCAATCTGACCAGAACCCCGTTCAACACCAGCGGGATGAATTAGAATGCCGACTGTGAGCCAGGAACTTCCTCGAAAATACTCCACAGAGCCCTGACTGCACCCCTACTGCACACTCCTGAGATGAATTGGAATGGCGATTCACTCTCCAAGGTATCAAAGAAAGCCTTCCAAAAGGACTGGAGCCTGTCATTGCTGCGGAGTTCCAGTAGGTGGAATAAGCAGGCGTCCCGGTACTTTTGTATACCGTATCTAGGTGTGGCGCTGACGTCCTCCACCCAGACGGCATCCTGCCATCCGAACGCCTTAAACATTTAAAAAGTCAGAGACTGGCAGGGACCGTCCCGACGGGGCGGACAGGCTGCAGGAGGGATGAGACGAAGCCGAGCGGCCTGCGGTGCGGCGCAGTGGACGAGCATAGCATTTAGAAGGAAGGATAGTCATTACCGAGGAAAAGAAAACAGGACGCAGACACGGAGTCTGCAAAATGATAGCTGTCCTCGATGTGAAGGACATCTCCTGATTAAGACCAGGGTCTCTCTGCCAGGAAAGGAGTTCATGTCACGTTTATATCCTGTTCAGATTCATACAGGTGGGGCAATTAGCTCTACGTGGGTGCGAGCGGATTGTCTTACACCTGGGTCAGGTGAGCTGCAGGACACCAGCAGGGGGTGTGCTGGGACAGGAAATGTGTCCTTAAGAAGGTTACAGTATGTTTGCATCTAGATGACAACGGCCATTTAGACACACACACACACACACACACACACACACACACACACAAACTCATGGGGCAATTTAGAGCATTTACCTTGAATCCATGTTTTTGAATTTGGGGGGAAACCAGCGCTGGGAAGCCACCATCTGGGTGGAGTTTCCATGTTCTCTGTGTCCGCATGGGTTTCCTCCGGGTTCTCCGGTTTCCTCTCACAGTCCAAAAACACGGACCAATTCAATTAAATTCTTCAAATTGCCCCATATAGAGTGTGTCTGTGTGAGTGAGTGTTTGCCCAGTTATAGATTGCCCCCCCCCCCCTGTCCTGGGTGTATCTGCTTAAATCCCTTTCATTTCATTTCATTTCATTTCATTCATTTCATTTCATTTCATTTCATTTCATTTCATTTCATTTCATTTCATTTTATTTTATTTTATTTTATTTCATTTTATTTGTAGATGACTGAATAAACGGCTGTGCCAATATTATTTTTGTGTATATTTTGCACATATATGTCGTTCCCCTTAATTTAGTGTAAAATGTTTTCAGGATTTTATAAGAAAACAATTTTCTGAACCAGGTTCAGTCCAGAGAGAGAGGCAGGTCTGGGGTCCAAGAGCGCCCTCCTCAGTAGAAATCGTGCAGAGCAGCGTGGCGTCGCAGCTGAAGGTCGGATGCATTCCAAACACTTTCACAAAGATGCTTAAAAATAGCTCAGGCTTTGTTCTCCTGCCAGAACCTCCCGATGTCCCTCTCACAGACTAAGTGGAGACTAATGTTCTAGCAGACGGTCCACCTAATGCTCCCTGAAGGATGGACGCTACTGACAAATCGGGTTTGTCTAATCTTTTGATCTCTCCAAACGGTTGGGTTTTCGGTTGGGTTGGGTTTTGAGCCGGCCTGCAGAGGGATGAAGATCTCTCCGTGTGTGCTGATATCGGCTTGATTTCATACATCCATCCATCCATTATCTTCCTCTTTATCCTCTATCAGGGTCGAGGGGGGGGGTCCCCATGCCCATCCAGGGGAGAACGTTTCAGGCGCTGGGCAGATAGACCCAGGACAGGGTGCCAATCCATCACTGGGCACACACTCACTCACACAGACACGCACATACACTCTATATGGGGCAATTTGGAGAACTCAATTGACCTTGATCCATGTTTTTGGACTGTGGGAGGAAACCGGAGAACCCGGAGGAAACCCATGCGGACACGGGGGGAACATGGAAACTCCACCCAGATGGGGATTCGAACCGGGAATCCCTAGTGCTGAGAGGAGAACATGCTAAACCACTAAGCCACCGTGCCGCCCGGCTTGATTTCAGCGGATCGAAATAAACAAGGGACTCGGTCCAGATAAAACTCCCATCAGCCTTTACAGGGCGTTCGAGGTCAGGTCACATGACTCAGGTATCACTTCGGGTTCACATGGATGAACCCTGGACCATGTGACCTCAGAGACATCCACCTGCACCAGGGGGGTGGGGGGGTTCCCATGCCTACCCAGGGGGGGAACGTTTTGGGCACTCAATACACTCAGGGCGCTCAAACAGGACACACTCAATCATACAGACACAAACACAGCATATGGGGCAATTAAGAGCAGCAAATTCACCTTGAATGCATCTTTTTGGACTTTGGGAGAGTGCAGAAAAGCCGGGATTCGAACCTGTTGCCAGCGCCGAGAGGCCGAAGTGCTAACCACCGAGCCCCCTGTGCTGCCATTCACCTTGAACCTTGGACTTTGAGAGGAAACCTGGGAGAACCCGGAGGAAACCCATGCGGACACACAGAGAGCACGAAAATGGAAATGCTTCCGACACCAAGTAACATCTTTGTATTGGCAGTGAAACCTCGGTCTTCACGGGAGGAAAGATCCTCACGCCCCCCGCTGGTTCTCAACGAGAGGATTCCTCTGCGGGGACGGGAGGCGGAGCCAAACGAACGAGGCGCGCTATATTTAGAATCTATGAAATTCGATTTAGAATTGGAAGCCACTCGGTGAGGATCTTCTGCGTTTGAACTTCGTCTCCGCCTCCTTTCGGCGGCGTGATCCGCAGCGCTGGCAGCGGTGGGGGGGGGGGGGTATTTTAAACACAGCAACACTCTGGATTTGCCAAACTCTCGGAGGTCTCGACCTTTGAGCGGTGTCGGGGGCGCACTCGTTTGGTTTTTGGGTTCCGAAATCCTGTCTGGGCGGCAGGATGGCTTTAGTGGTTTAGCATGTTCTCCTCTCTGCGCTGCGCTGGCCATCTGGGTGAAGCTTCCATGTCCTCCCCGTGTCCGGGTTCTTCGGTTTCCTCTCACAGTCCAAAAACATGGATCAAGGTCAATTGAACTCTCCAGATTGCCCCATATAGAGTGTGTGTGTGAGTGAGTGTGTGCCCAGGGATAGACTGGCACCCTGTCCTGGGTGTATCTGCCCAGCGCCCAAAACGTTCTCCCCTGGATGGGCATGTGGAACCCCCCCCCCCCCCAAACCTTATAGAGGATAAAGCGGAAGATAATGAATGAATGAATAGTTTTTACAAACCTCTACAAGCATGGACGGCACGACTGCTTAGTGGTTTAGTATGTTCTCCTCTTAGCACTAGGGATTCCCGGTTCGAATCCCCATCTGGGTGGAGTTTCCATGTTCTCCCCGTGTCCGTGTGGGTTTCCTCCGGGTTCTCCGGTTTCCTCCCACAGTCCAAAAACATGGATCAAGGTCAATTGAATTCTCCAAATTGCCCCATATAGAGTATGTCTGTGTGAGTGACTGTGTGCCCAGGGATAGATTGGCGTCCTGTCCTGGGTGTATCTGCCCAGCGCCCCAAACGTTCTCCCCTGGATGGGTATGGAGAACGGAAAACGGAAGATAATGGCTGGCTGGATGGACGGATGTCCCGTCTCAGGGGCTGATTAACGCCTTCGTCAGGTTTTCCCAGCCTGCACCAGACACTCCTCGTATCTGCCCCGTTATGTCCACGCGACGTCCGAACCCCGGGACGTGCCGACGTTCTCGCTCCGGTTACCGTCCTTTGCCTTTTTCCGCCCTCCGTCCGCACCCGCTTCCTCTGTTGCTATGCAATTTTCTTTACGGCCTGACCTATATTCTTCTGCTCGAGTGAAACGCCGATCTGTTACAGTTCAACCCGGAGTCAAACACGCCGAGGGCGCACACAAGACCGGAGGTGAGCGAGCGAGCGAGCGAGGAAGAAAGCAAGCGACGAAGCGGGGCTCAGAGAGGAGGGAAAAAAAATAGAAAGAGCGCAGAAGACGAGGAAGACAGTCGGCTGTTGGGAAGCCGACCGCTGCATGGCAACAACGCTGAAAATCCCCTACTAAAAATAGTGGCATATCGCAGCCTGCCAGTTCCAACTCCACAGCCAATAACCTTTCACCCCTAAGGCGCCAGCAGCGGGGGGGGGGGGGTAAATCGTGGCCGTCCCGTTTTGGGTGACTGACACAAACCCAAGCCAAGCGGCGAGGTCACGATGCCCGGCTGCGCCCCGGCGACGACGACGGAAACGGCGAGCGCCCCGGACGCGCCCTGTTTGAACAGCGTTCCAGGGGATCGGTCAGGTTCTAATCCCCGGGGGCCTTGTTCTCGCGCATATTTCTGCCATTGGTCACACCTCGGCGCCCCGATCCGCTTCAGTCAGCAGATCTCTTTGAAGAGTCCGCGCCGCTCCGCCCATCGGAGACGCTCAGGAATCTGTCTGCGTGGAGAATTCGTTCACGCTGCACATTTCAGCTCGAGGAGTTGAAGGTTTTAACACAAACAGGGCGCAAATTTAGCTCCCAAATTGGGCTCCTAAGGCCGACAGGAACAGAGGGGTCTGGCGCAGGGGCCCAACGGTGCAAAGTTCGAAGCCCTAGCCTTCGGATCGATCCATTCCCTAACCACCAAGTCAAAACGAACGGGGTACACTGTATGAGCAAAAGTATTGGGACAACCTGGTGGAGTTTCCATGTTCTCCCCGTGTCCGCGTGGGTTTCCTCCGGGTTCTCCGGTTTCCTCCCAAAGTCCGAAAACATGGTTGAAGGTCAATTGAGTTCTCCAAATTGCCCCATATAGAGTGTGTCTGTCTGAGTGAGTGTGTGCCCAGCGATGGATTGGCGCCCTCTCCTGGGTGTATCTGCCCAGCGCCTGAAACATTCTCCCCTGGATGGGCATGGGGAAACCCCCCCACGACCCTAATATAGGATAAAGCGGAAGATAATGAATGAATGGGTTAGACACCGATGTTAGACAAAATATCAACTGTATACAAAAGGTGTCGAGTGGTGTTGAGGATTGAGCTCAGAGGATTGAACGTTGAATGTTCCAGCTCTGAGGATTCTCGATAATAAAGGACAGTGGGGGCGCTGTTTCACAGGACGAGATATATGTCTATTGTTCAAGGACGACGTGTTTATTCGATCTGGCAATCGGCGCTGGTCTGATCGGAGGTGTTTACGGTGACGTGGCACGGAATTCTCTTTGGGATTGAAAGTGCAGAAAAAAAACCTAAAAATCTATTTCTCATCCACAAATTTATTATCGTCCTCAAACGCGAGGACGGAGGAACTGATAACATTTGAACCGTCACGAGGTTTTCATAAGAGCTGCTTCCAAATGATTCCACAATCCCAAAGCCTGGTTCGTATTAAAATGCCTTTAGACACACACACACACACACACACACACACACACACACACACACACTACAGCACACGTCTTCTGAAAAGATTGTTGAAGACTTCAATCATCCCGACAACAAGCTCTTCACTCTGTTGCCATCAGGACGGCGTTTTCGTGTCCTGAAGGCAAACACAGAGAGGATGAGGAGGAGCTTCTTCCCGACGGCGATTCGGACCCTGAACCAGGACTAAACGGACCTGATCCCACCCACAACACCTTCATAACTAAAACAACCTGTAACCCTGCACTGCATTACTTGCACATAAAAGCACAACTCACTTTAACTTTTAACTTATAAGACCATTTCAGTTCATATCTGTTATCTGTCCATAATTGTACAGTTCTCTCATTTTTATCATTTCAATTTGCACAGTGGCGGCACGGTGGCTTAGTGATCAGCACGTTCTCCTCTCAGCACTAGGGATTCCCGGTTCGAATCCCCATCTGGGTGGAGTTTCCATGTTCTCCCCGTGTCTGCGTGGGTTTCCTTCCACAGTCCAAAAACATGGATCAAGTCAATTGAATTCTCAAAATTGCCCCATATAGAGTGTGTATTAGACATCCACCTAATTGCTCCAGATCAGAGAGCGCAGCTCATCGGTCGCTGGACAGTCTGTGTTCATCATCCTCTAATCCTTCGTCGGTACTCACAGGACGCTGCGTGCAGGATGCCGAAGCCTGGAAACGTTCGGCTGAGGTGTTCATTCAGGTGATACCGTGCTGTCCCGAACAATCAGATGTTACCAGCACGACACAGCACGAGTCACCACCCAAATAATAATGTGAAGGTTGGGGGTTCAAATCCCAGGTCCAGTGGAGTTACCAATGTGGCTCCTTGAGCAAGACCCTTAACTCTCATGGCTCCAGGGATGTTGTGATGAACCCTGTGCTCACCTTGTAAGTCGCTTTGGATAAAAGCGTCCGATAAATGACAAAAATGTAAATGTAAATGTAGAAAACCGTATGTAGAGAAACAGATGGACCACAGTCTGTAATGGTGGAACCTCCAAAGTCCATCCGTACAGTACGTGGAACTAATTAAATGGAATCTGGACCTGTAAATAAGAGCCGCACTAATTACCCGATTTCTTTTGAATGAAGACGGCTGAGAGTTAACGAGCTCCAGCGGATTCGGTTTGGTTTTCCAAACCCGTCTACTGCGCAGCTACCAACCCCCCCCCCCCCCCCCCCCCCCCCCGGGGAGTCGCGCTGAATCTTAAACTCCACGCCCTCGGAACTGAGCAGGGACTCCGTTCCGCTCGCAGCAACCCAGATCCCCCTGCCGAACATCCTGCCCCATTCAGCGGCGGGATGAAAGCGCGGGCGGGATAGAGAAGACTTTGATTTAGACTGGCTGTAAAATATTCACCGAGCCTCCAGCGGCGGTGGACGAGCCGCTCGCTCCGAATGTCTAATTAGAACATCACAAGGCAGAAAAGCCTGCCCCAATTTTACATTCACTCTCTCACACCCCCTTCTCTCCCCCCCCCCCCCCCCCCACCCATCCCCCCCCTGCATCCGCCCTTCCTTGCCGCTCAGCCCTCTCCATCTCTGTCCTTCGGCAGCCCTTCTCGCCCTGCCTCTCCCATGAGGGCTAATAAAAGTGGCCCCGTTATTCCCAGCGCAGTCTCCTCGCCCACCGAAACGCTTAACAAGCAAGAACCCGATTTAATTGGCTGCCTGAGATATAATGGCCTTTATTTCCCAAATATAGATTTCCAATTTATTAAAGCAATATGTCCAGGCTTATCAGAGAACCGGGCCCCTCTGCAGGTTATTATACGAGGCTATAAGTCAATGCATTAGATTAAAAAACAGATCTATTAGACGGATAATTGCGCAGGATCTTTACGTAAATAGTC
>JAFMOD010000092.1:390971-445391 GCA_019802435.1 Corydoras maculifer
GGGTTCCCCATGCCCATCCAGGGGAGAACGTTTCAGGTGCCAGGCAGACAGGGGGGCAAATCTATCGCGGTGCACACACTCACTCAGACAGACACACTCTATATGGGGCAATTTGGAGAATTCAATTGACCTTGATCCATGTTTTTGGACTGTGGGAGGAAACCGGAGAACCCGGAGGAAACCCACGCGGACACGGGGAGAACATGGCAACTCCACCCAGATGGGGATTCGAACCGGGAATCCCTAGTGCTGAGAGGAGAACATGCAAAAACACTAAGCCACGGTGCCGGTTCAGCCAATATGCTGTGCAATTATCATTCCGTTTAATTTTATGGCTACATATTATTAGGGTCTGAAATGCCAACACGGAGCTGGCGATGGTGCGGAAATCAGCCGGGATTACACAGAAACCACACGACCCGCAGTTCGAAGAAAGTCCAGCAGCACCGGTGCGTCCGATCCACTCGAACTGGCACATCAGTGTCACTGCAGTGCCGGGAAGCGTCCACCAATCGAATAATCCCTGATCTGCAGCGTCCTGCCTTTAGAGTCCAGAGTTAAAAAGGGACTCAGAATGTCCGTAGAGAATCAGATGGACTACAGTCCGTTATTATAGAACTACAACGTCTATCTGTACGACGAGCGGGGCTAATAAACGGGTCAGTAAGTCATATTCACCCCCCCCCACCATGCCGCGTCTGATTTAGGACCGCGAGCACATGCGCGAGCTGCTGATTTATCGGGAGTGGAGCCTGATTGGTGCAACCCATCTTCCTCAGGAAGAATTAAAGTCACGAGTCGTCAGAACCCGGCCTGACCCAGTTTGAGCGATGAGGATTAAACTTCGCTCACTTTCTCAACACCCCCCCCCCCTTCCGTCTCTGCGCCGGAGAAATCACATTACGCTCTAAACGACTGGATAATGTACCGCAGTGTCTGAAGAACACTTCACACGGAGAACGTCTTCCCGGAACACGGGTCCATTTACGGGATCGCGCGAGCGGGAGAGTGCGGTGGAGGAACGTGAGAGGGCCGCACGGCGTCTTTATTTCTTTTACTGAAGCCTGTTAATTTAGGCGATAAGGGATTTAATAAAGACGGAACTTAACTGGGAGCCTCGTCAGCTACTTGAGCAATCGATGGCGACTTTGATTAGAGGCGACGAAAGGTAATTAACGGAGCCGTAACGAGGTCTTAAAGCGGGGTGGAGAGAATGCTGGACGAGTCGCAGCGGCTACATCACAAATCAAGTGGCTTCAGCCCTTAGGAACGAATGCAACGTGCGTCAAAAGATTTGGAACAAATGCAGATGACAATATGAACCTTTATTAATACACAGTGCCAACTGTAAAGTATGGTGAGGGGCCGCAGAATGGTATGGAAATGGAATGATCATAAACCTAAAATGGTGATCGCGTATAGATCTGTAGACGAAAGGCAGAGCCAGGAGGATAAAATGTCACCACCACGGAATACTTATCATTCAGGTGGTGGATGATGCTCAACACTGCAAGGGACACAGCTGGTAGAAGTTTGGGTCAGGTGATCACTGATGGAGGATTCAAAAATCAATTACACAAACTATTGTCTTGAATTCTACATCTACAAGGTGGAGCAGTAAGGTGGTGGTGGTGTGTAACAGAGTGTACAGTGAGTGTATACAGGGTTTATACTCCAGCAGCACTGCTGTGTCTGATCCACACATAGCAGCACAACACACCAAAACACAACACCACCACAACAGTGTCACTGCAGTACTGAGAATCATCTCCCACCTAAATAATCCCAGCTCTGTGGTGTTCCTGTCTTAGAGAAACAGAGGTACGCAGTCTGTAGTTGCAGATATAGAATGTCAACTAATATTGTAACGTGGTGGGAGAGCGCAGAAGAGGCATAAGATATTCAACCTCGAGTGGCACGGTGGCTTAGAGGTTTAGCACGTTCTCCTCTCAGCGCTGGGGATTCCCAGTTCGAATCCCCATCTGTGTGGATTTTCCATGTTCTCCCCATGTCCGCGTGGGTTTCCTCCGGGTTCTCCGGTTTCCTCCCACAGTCCAAAAACATGGATCAAGGTCAATTAAGTTCTCCGAATTGCCCCATATAGAGTGTGAGTGAGTGTGTGCCCAGTGTCCCCGGTGTATTTGCCCAGCGCCTGAAACGTTCTCCCCTGGATGGGCATGGGAACCCCCCCCCGCGACTCTAATAGAGGATAAAGCGGAAGATAATGGATGGATGTACCTTATAGAACAGCTTCGTCGGTGATAAGTCACTTTAGCGCGTTGGGAGCAATAAGTGTTATAATTGTAAAAATAGTAAAGAAGGGAAAATAAGTAAGGAATAAGACTTTTGCAAATAAATAAATAATCCTGAATGATTTATAAAAGACAAAAAAAAAAAAGAAAAAAAAAACATTTAAAGGCTCAGCCCTCTTTAATTATTGATTTCACAAAGTACAGACACGAAGCTTCGCCTCGCAGACTCGTTTGAAGCGGCAACAGACCAAAGAGAAGCGAGCGACGGCATTAGGTGTGTCTGACAAGCAACCGTAATCCATTCCCTTCAACTTTCTGGAACAGTGTGCAGAGGGATAGAAGGTAGTATCTTAAAATGGTCCCTTAAGGCATCCCATCTGTTTTTTTTTTGTTTTTTTAATATCCCTGTTTGGTGTGTAATGATGCATGGTGTATTTGCACGTTCACACTGATTTCACACTGAAGACGCCGAGGACAGACGGTAACACGCTCCCTCACTGGGGGAGTAAACTGTACAATGCATTAACGCATCAGTTCAGACTGAGAATCACAGATTATTTTCTTTAGTCAGATGAAAAATGGACCCTACAGCAGTTTTCGTGGTGTCCAGGTACGAAGTGGTCGTCCATTAGGTTTCCTGCAAGGTTTTGGAAACATCTCTGTGGACATTCGAATGGATTTTAAAGGTGCTGAATGGGGTTGAGATCATTGGTGGAATGTGAGGCAGCCAATCATGCTTTAATGTACCTTGATGCAGAAAGAGGGCCTTCCCCAAACTGTTTTCACCAAGCTTGAACTGTACAATTATCTGGCCCACGGCGTGATTGTACACAACTGTGGAAATGGAATTCATTCATCCATTATCTTCCGCGTTATCCTCTTTTAGGGTCACGGTGGGGGGGGGGTTCCCCATGCCCATCCAGTGGGGGGAGAACGTTTCGGGTGCTGGGCAGACACACCCAGGACAGGACGCCAATCTATCGCTGGGCAATACAGTGTACAGTGTTTAAAATGCGTTTTAAATGAGGTCAGGGACAGAGAGACAGGGCGTGGCACCAACTCAGACTTTACACATCGCACCCAGGAGCCAGACCTGAACAATCACCAAACCTCTGGCACGCGCCCCATGTCATGGACTCGAGAGTCCTTGAGTTGGACACGGACCCAGACACAGGACATAAAAGCCTAAACTGTTTAGAAATGAGCAAAGGAGGCTGGAATAACAGCTCTGAATAGTTAAAAACAGGGTTTGGTGCACAGACCTGATGCTGAAAGCCGGCAGCTTCTTTACTGTGGCGTGAACATGAGGGGGTCCCGAGGTGACCGACGCGTTGTCACACCTTCCATGGTCTGTTGGAATAGAAGATCAGCCTGATCAGACTCGACTGGACGAAGAATGAAGAGTCGGTTGAACACAACGCGTTTCAGATGTCCTGTTCCACGCGTTTGTCCTACATTCTCAGGCTACTGTCCTACATGCAGGAGCTGGAAGGAGCAGGACAGTTGCACCTGCCGCCGTCTGTCCTTTGATGTGAACCGGGCAGAACTTCCGAACCGCGTCAGGAGGAGTCGAGCTCCAAAGCATTTTTATTATTATTATTATTTTCTCTTGCAAAGCGCAGCAATATTGCTGACCCCCCCCCCCCCTCAGCTTCCCTCGTTCATCCTCCAAAAAATGATGAGGGTAGCATAAAACTCCAAAATACCCCCCTCCCCACCCTCCCGACGGCATCTGCAACTTGCCAACAGCGCGCTGGACGCGCAGCCGGGATGCGTCCGGGGGGCAACCTGTGCCGCGCGAAAGCAGGTGGCGCGCCGCGGCTGTGCAGGTCACATCCTAAAGAGCGCTGTTACACACACACACACACACACACACACACACGCACGCGCGCGGATTCTATTAATCAGGGTCGTACCTCTTTGACGTGCACGCGCTCCGCCGGCACGATTCGCGCGCGGCCCCCGGTCTCTGCGGTGCGGGATGTGAGCGACGCCGGTGCGGCATCCTCCAGGTCCTGCAGCGTCTCTCTCTCTCTGTCTCTCTCTCTATCTCTCTCTCTCTCTTACATCTCGTGTTTACACAACAGAAAAAAACACGCCCTCCCCGCGTCGGAGTGGTCACGTGCACAAAGCGTGGCGTCACGCCGCCCGGTGTTTTGAACGGCGCCGCGCGGCGGTCATTCATTCATTCATTCATTCATTCATTCATTCGGAAAACAGAAGAAGACCGAAATGTGCCCCGATTTGCAGGGGGCTTTTTGAAACGGCATAATGAGACGGGGCACGGGGGCGCACAGTGGGGGGCCATGACGTCACAAGTGACTTGATTTGCAGTAATTCCAATCTATGTTCATTTATATAAAGTCCCTCGTATATAACTATCCATCCATTATCTTCAGCTTTATCCTATATCAGGGTCGCGGAGGGGAGGGGGTGGTTGCCCATGCCCATCCAGGGGAGAACGTTTCGGGCGCTGGGCAGATAGACCCAGGACAGGGCGCCAATCCATCGCAAGGTACACACTCACTCACACAGACACACTCTATATGGGGCAATTTTGAGAATTCAATTGACTTTATCCATGTTTTTGGACTGGGAGGAAACCGGAGAACCCGAAGGAAACCCACGCAGACACGGGGAGAACATGCAAACTCCACCCAGATGGGGATTCAAACCGGGAATCCCTAGCGCTGAGAGGAGAACGTGCTAAACCACTAAGCCACCGTGCCGCCTATATATATATATATATTCATTCATTCATTCATTATCTTCCGCTTATCCTCTATTAGGGTCGCGGTGGGGTTCCCCATGCCCATCCAGGGGAGAACGTCTCGGGCGCTGGGCAGATAGACCCAGGACAGGGCGCCAATCCATCGCTGGGCACACACTCACTCACACAGACACACTCTAAACGGGGCAATTTTAAGAATTCAATTAACTTGATCCATGTTTTTGGACTGTGGGAGGAAACCAGAGAACCTGGAGGAAACCCACGCAGACACGGGGAGAACATGGAAACTCCACCCAGATGGGGATTCGAACCGGGAATCCCTAGTGCTGAGAGGCGAACGTGCTGACCACTAAGTCACCGTGCCGCCTATATATATATATATATATATATATATATATATATTTCAGTTATACTTAGGGCGGCACGGTGCTTAGTGTTTGGCATGTTCTCCTGTCAGCATAAGGCATTCCCGGTTTAAATCCCAATCTGGGTGAAGTTTGCATGTTCTCCCCATGTCCACATGGGTTTCCTCCAGGTTCTCCGGTTTTCTCCCACAGTCGAAAAACATGGATCAGGTCAAGTGTAGTATTTATAGTAAAACAGAAGTGGTATAAGAATTTAAAAGGTCAATCTAGTGACGCTACAGGTCCATATTTGATTCCGGTACCTTGATTTATGAAGTACATTAGTAACCAGTTTAGTTCATGTTCAGGTTTAAAACATACAGAGTGGGACTGGAGCTTAAAAGTTTTTTTCTTTTAAATCCTTTTCAAACCTTTTTTCAGTGTCTCTCATAAATTTTGACTAAATTGAGGACTGTAGTCATGCTCTTAAACTGGTCAAACTGAAAAAAGGACATGTTTACTTGGACAAGCTTTCCAAAAGATGCTTTTCCACCCAAAACATATCAAAATATTTCTCCAGAAAATAACAAAGACTCTGACGTGAATGTGCAAACTCGATCACGTGAAGCAACAAATGCAAATTTATTGTGTAGTGCGCTTCCAAAAATAACCAAAAGACCCAACAAAGGGGAAATTAAAACGTCTGAATCCAAATAAGCTCCAAACAGACACCGATACAAAACAAAAGGTGTTTAATGAGATTTGTAACTGCTTGTAGAAATCAGCTTACAGCACATTTGTAAAAACTGACTTTGGCAGTAGAGCAGGACACCCCATACGGTATTGTACAGTTTATTCCGAATCGAATAAATGCGAATGTAATGCTCTAGAACCCTCTTTAAATTATCTCCAACAAAAATATGTTTTGTCTTCTGACATGCCGGTCACTATAAAGGTAAAGGAGGAGGAGGAGAACCCCTACAAACTGCAAAGGATCTTTAAAAATTGTGTCTATAGTAGTTTTTCTAAACAGAAATCAGTCGTTTAGGGTAAAACGATTTGTAGTTCTGAGGTGACCGGTGGAGAAATAAAAACACAGCTGATGACACGTCAGACCTTCCGCATCACTGGACGAACATTGGGAACGTGACCGCCGGATGGTCAGTTACACAGCCTCAACCAAAATGGTTTTGGGATTTGTACGCCGGTCAAAAACACATCAACGTTCCCCCCAGTCAGTGGTTTTAAGGTGGGTCCATTTCACCAATACAAAACGGGTTTCTTGACTTTTTAAAATTTTGGGGCAAAAATATTAAGCCGTGATTTAATTGAGGCGAATAAAGAGCCTTCGACAAAAACGAATCCGCTAAATTATAACAGCCAATCACAAAAAAAAAAAAAAAAAGAACTCAAATTAAAGCGCCAATGGAAAGGTTCCCTTCATGGATGGAGGTCAGGGTTCTGTGCAGTGGAGGCTTATCATTAAAATATGTATGTATTTATACAATTCATTATATGTATTTATGTATTCTACGTAGGGCGGCACGGTGGCGTAGTGGTTAGCACTTCCGCCTCTCAGCGCCGGGGATCCGGGTTCAAAACCCAATCTGGGAGGAGGTAACGTGCTCCCGGTGTCGGCGTGGGTTTTCTACAGGCTCTCCAGTTTCTTCCCACGGTCCAAAAATCATGGATTAAAGGTGGATTGGCTGCTTTAAATTGCCCCTACAGAGAATCTGTGTGAGCGAGCAATAAAACCCGAACAGAATGTGCAAGTTTGCTTCATAATTTTTGATGTGTTACCCCCCCCCCCCAGTCAACACCTGGAGGCCCTTTCTTCCAAACGTCACGAAAATGCTGGGACCGTGCGCACGCCCAATGGACATTCAAAAACAAAGACGTAGTTTGCAAAGTAACCATAACTGACCGTTAGCTTTATCATGAAAACACACCACCCTGAAAAGATGGCCCTCCGTTTATTTCAGTTTAGCACCAAAAAACAAAGCTTATAGGTCAAACAGATGACGTATAACAGTTTAAAGGATGTTGTTGTTCAGTAGTGTGTGTGTGTGTGTGTGTGTGTGTGTGTGTGTGTGTGTGTGAGGGGTTCGAGCCGCTTCAGAGGACCTCCGTGTTCCAGTGAAAGAGAACCTCTCTGTGAGAACACACGCGTTAACGGAACAGCCTGTGGAAGATGTGGCTCGCAGCACCCCCTTGCGGACAGTCTAGGAAAACCCTTAATAAGAACAACAAATAATAAATAAGTTTCGTGTTTTGTAACGAAAATTCGGCTAAAAACGGAAAACATGTCTTAACGTCTGAGGGTGAGTGTATTTAAAAAAAAGCCCTGGATAACACTGTGTGCCGAGCTGATGTGTTTGCACCATGTCTAAAAGCATAGTACATAGTACATGTCCTTAAACCCATTCATACTCGGGCTGATAATAAGGAGAAAAAAAAATTTCTGTCTCGAACAAGAGACCTGGTGTACAAAGTGCACCGACTTCTTTTTACCACCTGACGACCGAGCTCATGCGTTGATCTATCCCTCAGCCCTCAGTCCTGTGGATTTACTAACAGTGAGGTTCATAAAGCAATCTAATCTAATTTAAGACCCATTTCAAAACGATTCCCAAAGTAAATAAGAATAAATGGTGATTTGAATCCATTTGGCATCAGCACCCCGCCCACAGCCCATTAGGCACCACGGGTCGAGGACGGCTGCACCACAAACCAAGAAACGCGCTGAATGAGATGTCCAGTCGGGGTGACTGCAGCCGTGAAACTAGGACACGGTCCGTGCTTGTTAGTCTGCTGGTGTACAGCTCTGCACCACGCCCGCACATGTTCCGGATTTTAATCCTATGTGGACTGGAAGCTTTAGATGGAAAGATAATTAGGAAGCTGTGACCGGTTCTGGCTCAGGAATCCACATCGCTGGGTTGCATTCGCACTATGAATGCCTCGCTGTTTATCTGATGCATTAAGATGCACTGTGTAGCGAGAATTGGGAGACTTTTTTTTTTTTTGCAGAATTGGCACAGAGAGTGTGGTGGGGTCGTGGCGGGGGTGATGGGCTAGCTGAAGATTTGGGGTTAAAATCCTGTAAGTCTCAAAACTTCTACTAAATTAATAAAACAAAATGTATAATTATGGTAATTATTAGCTTATAAATCATTTCCATTTTAAAATGGATATTTTATTGTGTGTTAAAACACAGAACAAGTCTTTTTTAACCCACATGGACATGAGTCATCTTCCGGGAGTCAGTGGGAGTCATATCGTTGCCATATTGTTCAGGGGTAGTGTTATTCTAGTGGTTGCAGTTCTGCGACTTCACCACTAGATGCCACTAAATCCCACATCTACTCTTTTGAGTCGGTGCACTTTGTGGATACACATCACTTTAAAGACTTGTACGTCTTTGTAATGACACTAGAGTTAGTGTGGCGCAACATAAGGGTTGCGGTCACGATGTTTAATATACCGTCGTATAAAATCTTGGTGTTTTTGTACTTTTGCAAATTCTAATCCGAGTAAGGATCTCCGATAGCAGTCTAAATACACGTAGGACCCTGCGACACTGATACACGTAATAAAATGCACAGCCCTCGGACCGACGGAAGCCTGCTGATCAGCCACATTTCATTTAAAAAGCCCGGCGGAGCCGAAGGAGCTGAGGGATCATGGGAACCAGTGATGGCTGATGTCCAGCGAGGGTGCGAGGGATGACGGAGAGGTAGTTAAAGACTTCTACGCTCTACTTCTAAGAGCAAAACGAGAACAACGAAAGAGCAAGCAGCGATTTGGACGGAAGCGGTTCGGCCACCGAGGATGAGACAGACATGCGTGGTAGAAATGCATTTTGCTACAAAAAAGGAAGGGGGGGGAATAAAAGCACCATACGAACGGATAGCTCTCTCGATAGACCCTGGCCTCCTGTCAAACGATTGCTGCGTCATTAGGCGATAAAACAACGGCGACGAAGAACAACGGATAATTTAAAGCCGAGTCCCGAAACCTCGGCTGCAGCCGGAAAAGGACGACGCCCCGAGGGCCTCGCCGTTGAAGCCTATAGGGCGCATACCAACGAACCACCGGTCCGCAAGGCTGCGTCTTCAGACTGTATGCAGAGAATTCCTTACTTCAGGGCGGCCGACTAGACGGAAAAAAAAGCAGCCTAGGTCTTGGGACAGCAGCGCTCACACGTGGAATTGGGAGCGTTCTCGAACCCGCGCCAGAGCCAAGAAGCACTGAAATCAACCGGAGCCCTTACAGCACCTCTTTACAAAGTCACAGTAGTAGTAATAAATTAAAAAATAAAAACCTCTGCTAAATGTCCTGGGGAGCTCGTCGGGAAAAATGGCAACGCTCACCAGGTACAGCGCTCTGTACTTGCTCAGGCTTGCAAGATGAATATCATCTATCCTGCCGGAGCCGCCGCCGCCGCCAGGACTCCGAAATCAGCACAAAAACTTTAAATAGGTCGGCCACCTGGGGGGTTTTGGCATGGTTGCGGGCACGAACGCCCGCCCTCGCCGACTCCTGGAGGAAGCCGGGGCCCGAGCGTCAGAAGGCATTCCCGGGGGAATAAGGGGGGGGGGCGTATTCGGGTTCACGAGCGGCATTTCTCGCAGCAGTCCTCGTCCTGCGAGACGAGCAGCTGGCACAGGGCGGCCCGCGCGCATAGCAGCGGCTCTTGCCGCGAGTGGGCCTCCACGCTCTGGTAGCCCTGGCACACATTCAGCTCCTCCAGGTCCAGCAGCAGGCTCACCACCTTGGCCACGGTCTCCAGGCGGGCCGGGTGGCGCTCGTACACGCCGTGTGTGGGCAGCAGGGGCTGGTTCTGCACGCTGACCTGGAAGAAGAAGTCCGACTCGATCTGCAGCACCGTGTCAGCCATGGGGGACAGCTTGGCGCACTGGAAGAGCTGGAGGACGGGCCCTTTGGCCATCACGCCCACCCAGTGCGCCGGGAGAGCTGCGCGGCGCAGAGAACTCAACAGCTCCAGGAGTCCCGACCTCCCCGTTGAGGAGTCGTCTGCTTTTGCTGAGCTCTCCGCCAGGCTTTGGATCTGAACAATTTGCTGGATGAAGAAGAAAACAAGTATCATATATATATATATATATATATTTTAATATACAATGGGTAGTATCAGTTAATTTTGATTGGCTAAGCCTTTTGTCCAGCCGTGACATCATTCACAATAACACACCTCTGAGTGCTTCACATTCACATTAAATCATAAAATACAAATTAATATAAACAGTGAGCGTCCTGTCCTGGGTGTATCTGCCCAGCGCCTGAAATGCTCTCCCCCAGATGGGCATGGGGAACCCCCCCCACGACCCTAATATAGGATAAAGCGGAAGATAATGGATGGGTGGATAAAAAGCGAGCCGAAACCTGTTACAGGTTTTTTTTTTTTTTTAATAAACGGTGTTCTGTAACTTGGCCACTAGATGGCAGCGTTAAATTGTTAGACTTAATTTAGAATCCTGTTACTCAGCAATTAGCATTCACTTTAAAAGCCGGACTAGATGACGTCACGGAAGACCAGATTATTAACATTTGCTTTTCAATAAACGCATTTCTGAATCTAATAGTTTTTTTAAATTATTATATTGTGTTTTTAAGTGTTTCGTTAAAGTAATAAGTCGTTCAAGGTTGTGTATTATTGTGAATAAAACACAGGATAAAGGTGGAACTGTAGGATTAACTCTGTGTGTGAAGGTGCTGAGACAGATGAGCGGTGCCTCACCACGGGTGGTGACTCCACGGTCTCTGGTTCTGGTTGGGGCTCCGGTTCGCGGTTTGCACCCTGGTACTGCAGGGGGTCGACCGTGTCCACCTCGACCAGCTCCAGTCCGTTCCGCCGCAGGAACTCGCTGAGGCGCAGGGACATTCCGTTGCTGGTCAGCATCTCGTTCATCTGGAAAGGTGCGGGTTTGTCCGGAATGACCTCAACCTGCAGGGGAGCAACTACACCCGGAATGTCGCTCAGCTGCAGCGGAATGCCGTTACACATGATCTGAAGGTTCTCCTGCAGACCCGGCAGAGCGTACACCAGGTCCTGCAAACACACATACAAACCAGATGTATTAAGCCTCACACTATATGTCAACTTTGAAAAACAGTTTGGGGAAGGCCCGTCATGGTTCCACCCTCACAGAGCCCTGACTGTTACCCCTTTCTGCACCTCCTCCGGTCGGGCGGATCTCAGAACAGGACTGTGAAGGTTCAGGAACTAATTAATGTACTTACATGACTGTGAGCAAGCTGGCTGGATCCCACCACCACAGGCTGATGTCCACTGTTCCGCAACATGTCCATGTTAAAACCATTCTACACCACAAACAGAGACAAGTTCTGTTAAACGGCTTCATTTAAACGAAGGTTCTGTTCTACACATTCTTAAAAACGAGGGCTCGGGTTGCACCGACACATGGTGAGGTTCTAAAGCTTATGTAAGTTGAATTATTGTATATATGCAGCATGTTAATAGACTGGTTTTAATTTATTCCGGAGATTTCCAGCAGGGGGTGTGTGTCTGACCTGTACATAGTTGTGGGGGTAAAGAGCCTCAGACCCGAAAAACCCCCGGCCGCCATCATACACCACATACGAGGCCTGTTGAACACAGGAGGAACAGTTGGAAGCGAACAGCAGCGACGTTGGATCCGAGTCGTTCACAGAGGTGGACAGCTCACCTGATTCAAATCGCCGTGTCCCGTCTCCTCCAGCTCCTCTCGAACCGGCTCCCTCGCCCCGTCCTTCGGCCGCCTGGTACCCGGCACCCTCCGTCTGCGGTTGCGCCGCTCCCTCCTTCCAGGCTGCCAGGCGTCTTCCTCGTTATTCTGCGCGTCATGGATGTCGACGACGGTTCTGCCGCACGAGCGCCGTTTCAGTCGCCGCTTCCCCAGAGTTCTGATGCGCTTTTGGAGCTTGCCGTCGTCGTCGTCCGCATCCAGGAAAATTGAGGGTTTCGAGTATTTACTCCACCCGACCTGATGGAGGGTTAGAGCACGGTTTGAAAACTGCAACCAGCAGCATGTAGGTTAGAAGATGCCGAGCACCTCGGAAACTGGGGCCACGGGTTTATAGACTTATTAATAATGTGTTTTTATCCATCCATCTATTATCTTCCCCTTTATCCTCTATTAGGGTCGCGGGGGGGGGGTTTCCATGCCCATCCAGGGGAGAACGTCTCGGGCGCTGGGCAGATACACCCAGGACAGGGCGCCAATCTATCGCTGGGCACACACTCACTTACACTGACACACTCTATATGGCTCTATATGGGGCAATTTGGAGAATTCAATTGACTTGATCCATGTTTTTGGACTGTGGGAGGGAACCGGAGAACCCGGAGGAAACCCACATGGACAGGGGGAGAACATGGAAACAACTCCACCCAAATTGGGATTCAAACCAGGAATCCCTAGTGCTGAGAGGCGAACGTGCTGACCACTAAGCCACCTAACGTGTTTTTAATATAATTTTAATAAAAAATGTCCACACATTGGGGGGTTCTGATGACTTGGGCAGACATCAGAGACGCCCCACGCTCCTCACGGTGACTGACTGACATGGTGCGACGGCATTTACCTGAAGGCGAGACCGGACTTGGCATTGCCGAAAGCGGCATTTCTGCCTCAGCCTGTTGGGGCCGCCGTATTTGGTCTTGTCAAGGCAGAAGTCGCATTTCCCACAGTCCTGCTCGCGAAGACAGGCCTTGCAGCGTCCGCACATCCTCCGCTTCCGCTTCCTCGGTCCGTACTGAGCGCCGGGAGGAAAGTTTTCAGTCCGTGAGGTCTAGGTAATGATTTCGGTGGCAAACATTGAGGGAACATGACGTGGGACCCACCTCATCCCCATCGTCCACGGCATCAGCGGCCTCACGCCCGTCCTCCTCGTCACTCACCTGTAGGTAACACACCAGCAGGAAGTTAACGGACATCGCCAGCGAACGCAATCAGGACCGCAACGTGACGGACCGTCCATCAAACCACAAACGACCGGCGTGGACATCGAACATTCAACGACGACACGCAAAACATGCACATCCAAAAACCTTCGAACGCAAAACAGCTTCAAACCCCAAATCATTATGTGTAGAATTTAGTGGCACCTAGTGGTGAAGTTGCATATGGCAACCAGTGACACACATTTGCATGTTTCTAAACTAATAAACAGAGATGGAGATCTCCTTGGAGACCGCTTACGTGAAAAATCCTTCGTAAGCAAATGAAAACAAAATGTAATTATAAACAAATATTTATTTCCTGCTAACGTTTCCTCCTACAGCCTACACAATGTACCTTTAATACGGAGAGACTTTGGCCAAGTCCAAAGGTACTAGTAGCTCCTCCCACATCCTACACACATTGGTTTGCATTTGTCTTTTAAAGTTCGATCGATGCATTTCAGAAAACGACGACGACATCAATAAACACACAGAGCAGCCTTAAAGATGCAGTACACATTTTTATAATGTTAAATTGTTTTATTTCGTAGACCCTGACCCCCCTCCCCATCAATAGGGATAATCCAATTTCCGTCGCAACAGCTGTCCCAGCGCGTCACGTACAGTCCCGACCGCTTCTTTTTGCGCCAATCCAGCAGCAGGCTTCCTATGGAAGACTTTCATACTGCACCTTTAAGCCTCATAAACCTGATTCACAACGCTCGTCATGGACGGCTGGATTTGATTTGCCGAGGTGGCTCCACAGTGACGTCACACACAAAAATCTCACCTTGGAGACTCGCTTGTTCTCTTCCTTTTCCTGTTGGGCCATCAATCTAAGTGACTTCTGCAAGTCACACACACAACAGCCACACTGAGACATGAGGTCCACCACCGTGGGGGGGGGGCAAACAAACGGACACTCTGCAGGGTCGCCACATTCCTCAGCACCATGCCACATCGATACAGCGCGATTATTTTAAACAATACATGATTCAGAATCAGGATTTAATTTTGGTGCTTTGTTCATGAAAAGCCTACGATGGCGCCAAAGCAGGTCCCGAGTCCATTTTGTGAACGGGCCAACCACAAGGCCACCGTGCCACCCGGCTCGCAGTTAATAAATCAAAATTCTTATGGCATTGTGTATCGTATCGGGGCCTGAATACGGTGATGACATTGTTTAGTGACCTCTAAAGCTCCTCCCACCTGCTTTACAATTGCAATAAGTATTGGAGACCCTCATTATAACTGAATCCAGCAGCGCGGAGAACATCACATGCCTTCACCGCACCAGTCCTGATACTATTCCCCAGAACATCCGAATCCTGAGCTCAAATTAGATCTCAGATTAGATCTTCTATCCTAAAGATAATCTTTATTCGGAGATAATTTGATTTCGTACTCACAAAGGGGTGACTCTTCGTTCCTAAGGGAAGAATCTTCGTTCTCTTCTAAAAAGAAAAAACAAACTGTATTCACGGCTCAGTCCAGTTTTCATCGACAGAGTCGGAGCGTGTACATGAGTTAGTTAGAATAAAAAAAAATTTTTTTAAAAGACAACAAGCACAGAGAGGTTTAAAAGCTTCACCATTGAGTTCTCGCTTTTGGCTTTTCCGAGGACCCACTTATCCTGTCCCACCTAAACAGGAAGCAGAGCATCAACCACAGTGACAGTACAGACCAAACATCAAAACATCAGGTACTTTTACTTTAGACTTCAGAGCCGTTTCTTTAAGGTTATTTCAGGGCATGTCACTCTTGTTTAAGTCAAGGGCGACTTTGCAGGCTCCCTGGTACGGATGGTCCGGATGTAGGGTGCGCTTTGGTCTGTGCTCCCTCACATCATGACCGTCGTCATGCTTGCTCGAAATCCATCCTTGCATTATCCTCCGCTTTATCCTATATTAGGTTCGCGGGGGGGGGGAACGTTTCGGGCGCTGGGCAGAAACACCCAGGACAGGGCGCCAATTTATCGCTGGACACACACTCACTCACACATACACACTCTATATGGGGGCAATATGGAGAACTCAATTGACTTGATCCATGTTTTTTGTACTGTGGGAGGAAACCGGAGAACCCACAGGAAACCCACGCGGACACGGGGAGACCATGGAAACTCCACCCAGATGGGGATTCGAACCAGGAATCCCTAGTGCTAAGAGGAGAACATGCTAAACCACCGAGCCTGAAGCGTTCGACGAATTCCAGATGGAAATTCGAGTTAACAGGGATTAAAGACAACACGTGACGTGTCTAGGTCCCTTACTGATGACATGGTGATGGTTACTGTATTGTGAATGTTGAAGGTATGGCACTCTGTATGTGCTCGCACACTCGTACCTTTCTGAAGACAATGTGAGGCTGCTGCCGTGTGGACGCTGCAAAACAAAACGGAGGCATGAAGCTGATGAGCGGGGGGTGGGCCCCCCCCCCCCCCCCCCCCCCCCCCCCCCCCCCCCCCCCCCCCCCCCCCCCCCCCCCCCCCCCCCCCCCCCCCCCCCCCCCCCCCCCCCCCCCCCCCCCGGCGTTTTCGGCGGGCTGACGGGGGCCAACGGGGGCAGCGACGTCGTCTGCGCCGAGGAAATGTCCAGGTTGAGGGAGGGGGACGGACTGAGCTGCCGACTGAGCGGCGGGGGGTTGACGTCGAAGTTATTTAGGGGCGTGGCCGGCGACACCGAGGTGAGCGGCTGTCGCCGGAGGTGTGCGGGCCCGTTCTTCGGAGTGGTGGCTACGTTTTCGAAGGTGCGCGGCGCTTCCAGGTCTGGAGTTGTCGTTCGGGAGGACGAAAGGCTGGAGCGCGTCAGGTCCTCGGTCACGTCTGTGTTGCGCCGCTTCGGGGAGAACGGCGGGATGCGAAACAATAAGAAAAGCCAAGCTGGTTAGTTACACCTCCATGTTTCTACAACAGCTCCACCCACCTTACAGATGGACTTTGTAGTTCTACAGACACAGAGTGTAGTTTCTCTACGTTCTTTAGTTCCCTTTAATGATTAGGTCCCAACAGAGCAGGTATTATCAGGATGGAGGATCATGTACAGATTACAGATGGACTACAGTCTGTAATTGAAGAACTACAGTCCATCAGTACGGTCAGTGGAGCTGAGTGTAGGAACACGGAGCCGTATGGCGTGACATGGTGTGTTGTTTACCTTTCTTCTGGTGATGACATCATTCACAAACTTCCCTTGTTTGTAGTCAAAGCGGTTTAGATCGACCTTCAGATGTCTGGCAAGCTGGACTTTACTCCTGAACCGCGCTCCTGTCGGACTGAGGGAGAAAGAGACGCAAACTGCCGTGGTGAAGACAACGGGAAACGAAATGGAGACCCAAAAGAGACAAATATAAAACTTCCAGAGTTTCTAGATTTTGAGAAGGTCCCAGGTTCGAGTTCCCAGTGCGGCGAGCCTTATGAGTAGATCAGAGACACTTAAATGTCCTCGTCATTGGGGGGCAGTCTTAGGCTTGCGGCGACCTGAAGGTCACCGGTTCGATCCTCGGTCCCAATAAGTACTATGGTTGAAGTGCCCTTGAGCAAGTCCCGTAACCCCAAATGCTCCCTGTGTGCCTGCTGCCCACCCCTCCAGGTGTGTGTGTGTGTTCTGCATGGATGGGTTTAATGTGGAGGACTAATTTCTCTGTGTGTAAGTATCTATCCATCTATTATCTTCCGCTTTATCCTCTATTAGGGTCGTGGGGGGGTTCCCTATGCCCATCCCGGGGAGAACGTTTCAGGCGCTGGGCAGATACACCCAGGACAGGACACCAATCTATCGCTGGACACACACTCACTTACACACACAAACACTATATGGGGCAATTTGGAGAACTCAATTGACTTAATCCATGTTTTAGGACTGTGGGAGGAAACCGGAGAACCCGGAGGAAACCCACGCAGACATGAGTAGAACATGGAAACTCCACCCAGATTGGGATTCGAACCGGAAATCCCCAGCGCTGAGAGGAGAACATGCTAAACCACTAAGCCACTGTGCCGCCCTGTGTGTAAGTGCTGTTGGCAGAATAGTTCACTTACACTGACTTGCTTTAGTGGTGTATATATTTTCGTACCTGTAATGGCACCTGGAAGCTTTTTTTTATTAATTAGATGTGAGATAAACTAAAGCGGTCAGTCTGTGTGAATGTGTACATTCAGGGACTAACTGAACCCCGTCCCACAGCAGCTCGCACTACATTAACATTATATCTCAGTTTTTTAACATTCGTAGGTTGTAGTTTTAGAAACTCTCCTCTCCTCTTCTCTTCTGTGCAAACTTGCTGGAGAGACTCGGGCAGCTTCACACTGATGCGGAAATATGCAGCCGCATGTTTAAAATGACCAAAACATCTGTTCCAGGGCCGACCACATGATGACCGTAAAGCATACTTCACCCACAGAATCCCTCTACGAACCCGCCGCACTCTCTACCTCATGTAGTACGCAGCCGTTTTGCCGTCACGCCACATGATCAGCTTTCTCTTCCAGCCTTTGCCCAGGTCGGGACAGTCCTCCCAGTTATTCTTCGACATGAACACCGGCGGCCTGCCGCGTCTCCGCCTGCACCGCGGGTAACACATAAAGAGAAGAGTTTAGTGCGGTGTATTAATGCAGATACTATTAGGGTGGTGGATGAGTTGCGCATTGTGAGTTGATCAGACACAGCAGTGCTGCTGGAGGTTTTGAACGTCCTGGCGGGTTTCCAGCCGCTGTAAACTTTATTATACACATTCTCCTGACTGCACCACTTTGTGGATGTAAAGTTAGAGACAGTAGGTCGTCTGTTGTTGCACCATTTGTGTTCGTCATCCTCTAATCCTATAATCTTCAGCATCACTGCTGCATCTGATCTACTCGTACCAGAGCATTACATATTTTTCACCACCACAACAGTAACACAACAGTAGGACTGTAGTGACTAACAAAGTATAGAAAACAGACTACAGTCTGTAATTGTAGAACTACAAAATCCATCTATATAATGAGACGCAATTCGCTTTTATGGACATTTCCACTCCAGATAAAAATCTATCAAAAGGTTCCGTCAGTGATTTTATCGGTATCTTCGGAACTGTCCCCAAAAATTAATAGCACCCTCCTTTTCAAATAGTCGCCGTCACCTACACCACATTGTTGGTCTTCCGAGCCCGTCGCCCTTTCTTCCGGTTGGTCCTGGCTTTGGCACCCTCCTCTTCCTCTTCCAGCGGCTCCAGCCAGTCGGGCGGCGGCTCGGCGTCGTCCGCGCCCAGGTCCGTGCCGTTGGGACCGGCGTCGTCGCCGACCGGGAGCATGTCGTCCTGCGGCGCAGGTATGATCTGGCCCTGTCCCTGCGGTGACAGCTCCCGCGACTCCTCGGTCACGCCTTCCATGGATCTCGCGCTCTCAAGCCGGCGGGTGTGGGTTCATTGCAGGACGAGCCACTGCGAGAACGTCACATCTCCAGGCCGGCAGGCACACGGCACGGATTCAGCCTGCTGAGAAAAACAAGACGTCGGTTGCAGAGCGCCGCGGTCGCTGCATGCGTACTATTTTTAAGCCTTGCTGTTCTTTTTTTATTTCCAAACTGGTGGTTTACGGTGGAAAAAAAATTGATTGCTGTTGCACCAAAGTCTATATTTGATATTTGATTAAATTGTCTAGGTGACTGGGTAGCTGCTGCACTACGAGCCGGGGCTTCCTTTTCTCCTCTAGCTGAGGATTGTGGAAACAGGCCACATGGCGCCGTCACACTTTCCTCTCGACGGGTAGGAATCAGTCACCGCACTGCCACTGAGCACTTATTAATTCAGTAGTATTCATGAAAACACTCCTAATTAATAGCTAGGCTCTGCGTTTACTTCAAGCTAGGAGGAGAGAAGCAATAAAAAAAAAAATGAAGCCCTTCTGCTGAGGCCCCTCTGAACGGCCTGAGGCTAGCACAACCCGCTCGACTGCAATGTGACGGAGATTATTTAGAGAAGCGTGAGGGAGGAGGGGAATATAATAAAAAAACACGAGCGGTTGCCATGCCGACGGTATCCCAGTGAGCCGAGCGGAGACGGGCAGGGAGGCGAATAGAAAAAGAATCCCGATATCTGCGACGAAGCGGCATTACTATGGCAATGAAGTAGCCAGCCGTGACGAACGCCTCATACGCTCAGCCTGACTGAACGCAACGTTGAAATACAACTCGACTTCGGAACAGAACGGACACACCATGTATCACAACAACACAATAATGTTAGTTTGAGCACAAAGCAAAAAATTTTTTAAAAATTGAAAAAAAAATAATTAAAAAAACTAAATATACCTGCTGCACCAGTAACCTAGACTAATCAGCAGACGCACAACAGTTTGAGTCCAGAACCCTCCAATGGGGAAGCGACATACAAAATTAGCATCATGACATCGCCTGTTTCTGAGGGTGTGACTGCTAAAAGCCCCATCGCCTTCGAATACGGGCATCAAGCAGCTCGCCGGCGTTCTGTGTCCTATAGTTTTGAACCTCTACCAACGCAACGTTAATTATTCACAACGGATTGCGACCGATTTTGGCCCTCCTAAAAAAATTCTAACAAGTGCAAATGCATTTAACGACCGGAATCAACTGCAGCCCTCTCGCTGATATGCTGGACGTGGGGTTGTCGCCAAGTCCTACGCATAGGCATGAAGCATCTTTTAAATGAGTCAGCATCCAGTCAGCGCAGCAACTACTAAAGCAACTGAACATTAGCAGAAACAGATACACAAGTGAAAATACCAGAGTATTTAGTCTATGATCACTAAATATATAACACTAGTTCTATACCTCCAAACTAAATATATAACATTACTAGTTCTATACCTCCGAACTAAATATATAACATTACTAGTTCTATACCTTATTATGGGGTAAACAGAATTATATAACCCATGTGAGAAGATACTGTACAGCTGGCGACAGGTTCAGCAGAGCTGAGTGTATAATTGTTGGCGTAAAAGTTTACCAGAAAGAACAGAGAACTCTGGGAAAAAGATCGCTGGCACCCGTAATAGACATTTAAACAGCATTAATACCAATAGAATAAAATTTAATATTTTTCTTTGCAAAATTGAAAAAAAAAAAAAAATTAACTGACCGACAGTTTCTATTTTAACACAACGTCATTCTATAAGCCAGATCAGAGCAGTATTAACTGTTTGTTGCTCGATCCCAAAACATTGTAAAGGTGGCAATTTACTTTTTGGCCTAAACGCTTTTTTTTATTTTAGTAAAAGGCTCGCAATGTCGCGAATGTCGGCGAGAAAGTGTAACCAGGCATTAGGTGTGCACTCACACCGACAACAAAGTGGCTCAAGGTGCTTCTTTTCACGTTGGGATAAATAACCTGGCAACAAATAACCACACGATCTGGCAACGAATGCTGTGCAAAGTCTACACACACCGTCTGCAAAAAAAACAACGATCTACAATCCAACAAACATCATGGAAAGTTTTACTTTATACAAAAGGAACGGAGCGGTTGGGTGCACCACTAGGACCTGACATCTAAATTTACGTTGCTTTTAATTCATGCAGATAAGCAGGAAAGAGCTTATCGGCAAAAATCTGTTACAACGTTGTGATAAATGTTGAAAGAGGTTTTCATGCAAATGAGCAGCACACAGGTTTAACGGCAACGTTTTGATTACGATCTGGCAAAGGCAGAATTACATCTTGTGCCGAAAAAAAAACAAAAACAACTGACAACAAAATTTAAAAAAAAATGCAAATAAGCAGCGACAAATTACAGCAACCTTGTGATAAATTTTGACCAAGTTAAACTTTATGTAAATGACAAGTACCAACTTCTAATAACAAGTCTAGTACTAGTCTAGTAACAAATTTGCAGTTTTTTAACAATTGAGGTTAAAGTAAATTTAACTTATGCAAATGAGCATAATGATAAATTATGCAAGCGATAAGTCTAAGTGACAAAAATCCCCACAACCTGGCAACAAACCATGTGGACCAGGCAACTTTTGGTAAATAACTAGAAATTATTTTAGTAAGAATTTTCATTACAACCTGTGGCTCATTTCAACTATTTGCAAATTAAATATGAGCTGAAAACAAAACTTGAACAACGGTCGGCTTCATTCGAATACGTAACGACAAGACCAGTTGAGTTCCCGCAGCTCTGATACGTTGCATGAGAAAAACAGCAGTGATAAAAATATCTATGAAAATTCTACAAGCGACAGACGACAACGTTAAATTTGAACTTCGACACCCCGGCGACGTTTTAGAACGCAGTTTATCTTTATTTTACAGCTGTGGTTAAAAACGCTTGAAACAATGGCAGCAGCTTCCTGTAAAGCATCGAGACACGTTTCCTCATGTGACCTGCAACAGGTCCAAATATCTGCATGACCCCCACGGCACCCCTACGGCGGCACATAAACGCTGCTACGTCCGTCACAAAATGGAGAACGTTTCCAAAAGCTCCCACGGCTTTTTCTCCAAACTAAATGTCATTTTGTTGTTTCTTGTATTTATTTTTTTTTTTTTAGGAATCTGATTGTAATGTCTGTGTTTTGTTTCGTTTTTATGTTCCATGCACAACACAACACAACGAGCAGACAACAAACCTGTCGTTTACAGATTTGCAAATACACAATTTTTATAAAAATTTTTGGGACTGAAACACAAACCAAGAAGTTTTCTCCAAACCATAAAAATCCACCACCTGCCTTTATAGGCAACAAATAAATAACAGCAAACAGTTCTAACGTTGTGGTCAACAATCAGTCGCTCAAGAAACTAAATAACTGAACACTTAACGGGGGCACTGTGGCTTAGTGGTTTAGCATGTTCTCCTCTCAGCGCTAGGGATTCCCGGTTCGAATCCCCATCTGGGTGGAGTTTCCATGTTCTCCCCGTGTCTGCGTGGGTTTCCTCCGGTTTCTCTGGTTTCCTCCCACAGTCCAAAAACATGGATTAAGTCAATTTAGTTCTCCAAAATTGCCCCAGTGTGATTGAGTGTGGGCTCAGCGATGGATTGGCGTCCTGTCCTGGGTGTATCTGCCCAGCGCCTGAAACATTCTCCCCTGGATGGGCATGGGGAACCCCACCGTGACCCTAATATAGGATAATGCGGACGATAATGAATGAATGAATGAACGAACACTTCACCTACAATTATATTAGCTTCACTGGCCATATGGATGGACTTTGTAGTTCTTTATTTACATTTTGTAGTCCATCTGTTTCTCAACATACTTTGTTGGTCTCCTTTACTCTGCATGCTATTAGTCCAAACAACTCCCACAGAGATGGTATTATTAGGGTGGTGGATGATTCTCAGTACTACAGTGATACTGATATGGTGGTGTTGTGTTAGTTTGTGCACCACCAACTTATTGCTCCACATTGGAGATAATAAGAGACTGTAGGTCACCCGTTGCTGCAGTTTGTGTTAGTCATCCTCCAATCCTCCATCAGTGATCACATGATGCGGCATACAGGATGCTGGTGGCAGAGCGTTTTCTATCGGTGTATTATTCTTTCCTTCCGTACCACCAGAACACATACTAACGCAGCACCAACACAACCAACGCCACCACGTCAATGTCACTGCAATGCCAAGAATCATCCACCACCTAAATAACACCGCCTCTGTCCATGGTCCTGACCTTCAGAGAACAGAGTGAAGAGGACTAACAGAGAAACAGATTGGACTACAGAATGGAACTGTACAACTACAAAGTCCATCTGTATGATCAGTAATAATAATAATAATAAACTAATAAAACGAACAGGGCGGCACGGTGGCTTAGTGGTTTAGCATGTTCTCCTCTCAGCACTAGGGATTCCCGGTTCGAAACCCAACCTGAGTGGAGTTTGCATGTTCTCCCTATGTCCGCGTGGGTTTCCTGCGGATTCTCTGGTTTCCTCCCACAGTCCAAAAACATGGATCAAGTCAAGTGAGTTCTCCAAATTGCCCCATATAGAGTGTGTGTCTGTGTGAGTGAGGTTGTGCCCAGTGATAGATTGGCGCCCTGTCCTGGGTGTATCTGCCCAGCACCCGAGACGTTCTCCCCTGGATGGCCATGGGGAACCCCACGACCCTAATAGAGGATAAAGCGGAAGATAATGAATGAATGAATAATAAAACGAACAATGAGACTAAAAACAAGAAGCTGTAATCGAGTCCACTCGCGTTTGAGGATAAAAACGCTTTCAAATCAACAAATCAGAAACACAAACATTTACCTTCAGCTTGTTTACCTCCGTGACGACAGATCGTGTACGGAACGTGATGACACCACGTTATTTACCGCTTATTTATTGTATAATGAATGTTGAATTAATATCATATTAAATCTAACGGCTGTTGGGTCTGAAATCCTGAACCCGGGTCTTTCTCTAACAGCCTCACCTGAGGTAAACTGCTAGCTACAAAGAGCTACGAGCGGAGGCCTTTTAACTCTCATAAAGTTTGCCGATTGATTTCTCTCCATCGTTTCGGGTCCAAACGACTGAAAACGCGGCGGTGCGACTGAAAAGAAAAGTTAAATAAAACACGGGAGGCAATTATAACGCCGTTATGACGTCGTTATGCCGACTCGCGAGTCGATCCTCTGACTGTGGGCTCGGAGAGCCGCGAGTCGACTCCAACGATTTGGAAAGCCGATTCCGCGAGGTGCTCGTTAACGGTAATGAACACGGTGAGTGAGGCTTCAACGGTCTGACCAGGCGGCGAGATCAAACGTCAATCCCATGCATATGCTCATCGTTACTATAACCGCTGCTGACCCGTTAGGACGCGTTTACTCACGCTTATAACACCCTAAATCGGGGAGAAGGGGGGGGGGACTCGTGGATTGAGGAGCCGAGTCCCGCGGCGGGCGATTCCAACGACGGGGATTCGCTGGGAGTCGTGTGGGGAATCGCAGGGAATCGAGCACCCCCCCCCCCCCGGTTGCAGCGGCTCGCTGAGTAAACATTGGCGGAACGTTTTGCGATCGCGAATCGCGCGCCGTCAAAAGTCGCGCGGAGCCCCGACACACCGGGGACCCCGACGTGCGGCTCCGGGAGCCAGGCTCAGCCCCCCCCCTCCGCCCGCCCGCCCTCTCTCTTGCGCGCGCGCCGCCTGTACCGTGGAAGCCTCGCGCGGCGATACCGATGCCCTCGCTCGCTCGCTCGTCACGCCGCACGCGCACGCCGTCGACGCTCGCTCGCGCGCACATCGCGGCCGACCCGACCCGAGCCGGCTGGCTGGCGACGCCCGGAACGACGCGGGGGGGAAAAACCCGGACGACAACAACAACAACAACGACAAGAAGAAGATGAAAAGCGGCAAAGCAAGCGCGCGCTTACCGAACACATCGAGCTCGCGCCGTCGCGCGCTGGTCCCGCCGCGTCCGCCTCGCGGTGCCGTCGATTAAGCGATACTTTGTGCTTTGCGCTACTGAGCATGTGCGAGCCGCCGGAGGAAGTACCGAGTGTCTGTTTACACGCTGCAACGAACAGCGACGACGAGCGACTGCAACGCGAGCCGCGACTGCGTCCTAACGCCGACCGCGACGCAGCGCGAGCCGCCGAACGCGCCGTCCGCTCATGTAAATGAACCTGCCGCGCACGAGCCGCACCGACTTACAATCCAACACTTACAGCTAGGTTACAATATAACGCGACACCCCCCACACGTCTATTTGTATATCTACATACGACCTACGACAAATATACAGCATGGTTAATAGTCGCAAACGTTGCAGCAGATTTCATTTTCTAAAGTCGTGACGTTGTCGACTGACGCGACGTTGATGGGCTTTGTAGTTTTGCAATTACAAATTGTAGTCCGGCTGTAATCTGGTCGCCGATGATCAGAACCACTTTATTTAGGGTGGCGGATAAATCGCAGTGCTGCCACGACGCGTGGTTTGTTTGTGCTGAAATGAGTGGATCAGACACTGCAGTGCTGCTGGAGTTGAACTGAATCTTCTCACTGTGCGCTGTATTAAACACATCCAGCTTATTGCGCCGCCTTTTGGATGTAAAATTAAAGCCATTAGTCATCTAATCCTTGAGCAGTGATCATGGGATGCTGCATACGGTACCAACACACCAATAATACTTGCTCTGATTATTCTGACGTCAGGCGGTAGGTTTCTCCGGGATGAAAGATTTGGGCGCAAGTAAAATAAAATAAATCATGGATATTGTCGAGCTTTATCACATCATATGGACAATAACGTGTTTTTAAGCATTATTATTGCCGTTATTAAAGTTGTTTAAAAGATAACGTTTTTTATTGGAACTAACCTACAAATTGTAGTTTATTATTTGATATCTTACGCCGATGAACTGTTTAGCCATCTTGGAAATAACGTTTACGTCACTACTCGGCCGATTCGTGCTGCGGCAAACCATTTGGACGTATCTGACTTTAGCCTCCGACTTCAGAGGGTGTCGGTGAGGTATTTTGATTTTGGTATTTGAGATTGTCGGTGAGGTATTTCGGATAAAAAACAAAATATTTAAAGAAACATATGGTTGGTATGTGCAGACAACGCAATAAATTGACAAAGCGCTTATTACTTTCTTTATTCCTATATTCATTAAATATTTTGTAAACTTTGGCTTGTAGAACTTTTTATGGTTTAGGTCTTTAACAAAAAGAAACCGTTAAAAACAACATGCCTGATGTTTTTCCCGAATGTCTACTTTGGCGGCCCCTGTGGTGGAACTGGTGTACTGCAGTATAACGTCATACAGTGCAAGTTTGATTCTGCAAACAAACATTAACATTTGTGGATGTTCTTTACATTTACAGTATGAATTTAGATGTGAATGCAAGACCATAGGCTTGATCATAGGACTGGGTGCCTGAAAACCTTTGTGTGTGGTTTGTTATGTTCTCCTCAGACATCTGGAAAAACTTTCCCTGTGACCCTGGACCCAGTTAATAAACTGCTTTGAAAGCGAAATGTCCGACGACAACCAGAAGGCTGAAGGACTTTAGACATTTTTAGAAAAAAAATAGTTAATAAAAATGCTTACATGTTGCTAGGTAACAATCTTCGGTCCAGGTGGTTGGGGTGATGAAGGATACTCAGAATAATGCAAATGCCACTCAATTATTAATGTGCGGTTCCTCCATCAAACTCCTTAAACTAGGTATGAACTTATATATTAACAAGAGGCCTTCTCTGCTCTCTCAAACCGATACCCCACACGCTGCATGGGATTCCTAATATAAAAACATTTCAGAAACTGAATTGCAGCTGTGGCTTAGTGGTTTAGCATGTTCTCCTCTCAGCACTAGGGATTCCCGGTTCGAATCCCCATCTGGGTGAAGTTTCCATGTTCTCCCCGTGTCTGCATGGGTTTCCTCCGGGTTCTCCGGTTTCCTCCCACAGTCCAAAAGCATTGATCAAGGTCAATTGAGTTCTCCAAATTGCCCCATAGTGTGTGTATGTGTGCGTGTCTGTGTGAGTGAGTGTGTGCCCAGCGATGGATTGGCGTCCTGTCCTGTGTGTATCTGCCCTGCGCCCGAAATATTCTTCCCTGGATGGGCATGGGGAACCCCACCGCAACCCTAATAGAGGATAAAGCGGAAGATAATGAATGAATGAATTGCGGCCGTAGTTTTAGATTTTTGTGAACCTAGCAGGTACTGAAGGTCCGGACCCTCCACCCTAAGTTCGGTAAGTAAGAACCACCTGCCTCGCGTTTATTTCTGTGGTTCATAAGAACACCACCACCCTCACAACACCACCAGGGACATTTTATTTGAGGGAATTAATGCATCTGTTACACACTGCTGTGTTTCCACAAAGAACCGGGGTTCTGTTTAAACCAGCATAAAGGGTTAACGCTAAAAACCTACAATATATCGTTATAATAGAATCATGAGGAGTTAACATGCACACAGACGTCTTAATGCTCGATGCCGATTGGTCTTCAGCATGGTGCTGCAGTTCCACAGCCCTCCCTGCGAGATGAGAAACGTAAGGTAATAGATTAGATTCGTTTCAATTATAATAACAGATTAAACTGATGGTTAATGGACGCTCCTCACCCGCCTGGTTATCGGTCCTTGCCCGAGCGCAGGTCCGTGGAATGGGGGTCGTGTTGGATGGTCTGATGCAACATGAGAGCCAGCAGGCCGGCGCGATTGGTCATGGCCATCCGGACGTTGCGCTCCTGCTCGAACAACTCGTCCAACTTGTACCACTGCAAGCAGGACAACGGTTACGGTCCGCTACACAGCATCCCAATAATCATCCACCACCCTAATAAAACCTGCTCTGTGAGGGGTCCTGATCATCAGAGAACGAACAGAGTATGTAGAGAAACAGCTGGACTACAGTGACAGATCAGTGCTGCCACGACACTGATGTGTGTGGTGGTTTGTTTGTTCGCCAGTGGAACGAGTGGACCAGACAGGGCAGTGCTGCTGGAGTTTAACTGTATCTTCTCACTGTGCGCCGTATTAAACACATCCAACTTATTGCGCCGCCTTGTGGATGTAAAATTACAGCCAGTCGGTCATAGTTAATATTCGTCATCCTCTAATCCTTGATCAGTGATCACGGGATGCTGTGTGCAGGATGATGGTGGTACCAACAATCCGCTACACAGCATCCCACTAATCATCCACCATCCAATCATCTAATAAAACCTGCTCTGGGGGGGGTCCTGATCATCAGAGAACGAACACAGCATGTAGAGAAACAGCTGGACTACAGAATGTAACCGTAGAACTACAAAAATGTCTGTGCATACGGTGGAGCTGGTGTGATGGCAGAAATAAACATTATATTTACAAACTGACCACGCGCACTCTCTCCAGGTCCACCTCGGCGCGCCGCAGCTTCTCCCAGCAGTAGTGCTTGTTGCACTTGCGCTTCGACACGCGGCAGTATTCGCCCGTGGGCTCGAAGACATCGCGCACCAGAGGGCAGCCACACACCTCATCGGCTGGTACCTGCACACAGCATCGCTTTGATGAGTCGGTCGCACCGAGAGGAAATTACACGCGACAGGAGGGGCAGCCCACCTTCGGATCTCTGGAATGTTCCGGACAGAGAACCTGGAGCCTCTTGCAGTAGGTTTTGCTGTGAGCATTGTACACGTCACAGAACAGCCGTGTTGCACTGTGGACAGAGCACGGGGGACAGGTTCATTCAGCCTGTATGGGTTGCATTCTATATATGAAATCGGTCCTTCACACAAATTCATTTGCATTAGACTTTAAATTGTCTGTTCTAGATATTACTATCCCACCTTCACCATATGAGGCCATATTTGGGGTGACATCACAGGACATTTGCATAGGTAAATCAACAAAGACTGTAATTGCTTTTTCAACTTTGTTAGCAAGGCGACTAATTTTACTCAATTGGAAAGATACACGTCCACCTACCTTTAAACATTGGATTAAGGAATTAATGTCCTTTTTAAATTTAGAAAAAATTCGTTATACGACGAGAGGGGACAGCTTGAGATTCTATGCTATCTGGCAGCCTGTCGTTACATATGTGGAACAAATGGATATTGATGCATAAGACCGTTTGTATGTACTACCATTATTGGTCATGTTGTGTACACTGTGACTGTTACAGCTACCATTACTGGACAACATTTGTTTATGTCTTAGTGTTGAGAGAAATTTATATGTGCAGTGGGGAGCGGTGGGTTTTTCTTTCTTTTTTTTAATTTAATTAAATTTTTTTCATTGTTAAAATTTTTGCAAAAAAATAAAATAAGTATAAAATAAAATAAAAATAAAAAAAGAGACTTCAAATTGTCCGACGGGAGACTCGTCAGGTGTCTTAAATACACTGATTTATGTTGTTCACAAATAGCTCACCCCCCCAAAAAAAAACCTTCAATACACATATTAAAAGCACTCCCTGATATCTGTTGTAAGATATATAGGACAGTATGTTTTAAATTATATATTTTTATATTAGGGCGGCACGGTGGCTTAGTGGTCAGCACGTTCTCCTCTCAGCGCTAGGGATTCCCGGTTCGAATCCCCATCTGGGTGGAGTTTCCATGTTCTCCCCGTGTCTGCGTGGGTTTCCTCCGGGTTCTCCGGTTTCCTCCCACAGTCCAAAAACATGGATCAAAGTCAATTCAATTCTCAAAATTGCCCAATATAGAGTGTGTCTGTGTGAGTGAGTGTGTGCCCAGCGATGGATTGGCGTCCTGTCCTGAGTGTATCTGCCCAGCGCCTGAGACATTCTCCCCTGGATGGGCATGGGGAACCCCACCGCGACCCCAATAGAGGATGAAGCGGGAGATAATGAATGAATATTTTTATATTTTGCCATGTATTGGGACACTGACTCATTACACCCACAGGAGCTTCTAGTATTCATTGACAGGCAATAATATTCAGTCGGTCACTTGGCCAACTACACACCTACCACTGGATGAGTGAAACTGGCTCCCAATCCGCATTCTAGTTGTTTGATGGGTTTGAGGTCCAAGCTCTGTGTGGACCAATCAAACACCACTACACCAAACTCACCCAACCCAGACTTTATAAAGAAGAAAGGCTCTTTAGTAAGAGTCAATATTTCGGCTTGAGAATTAATGGAGAGGAGGTACGGTGGTGTAGTCTCAGCGCTGGGGATCCAGGATTGGGTGGTTTGCATGTTCTCCCTGTGTACGCATGGGGTTCCTCCGTGTTCTCCGGATTCTTCCCACAGTCCAAAAACATGGATTCAAGGTGAATGAGCTGCTATACAGTGTGTGCCTAGAGATGGATGGGCGTCCTGTTCTGGGTATATCTGGCAAACACCCGAAATGTTCTCCCCTGGATGGGCATGGGGAACCCCCGACTGATAGGAATTAAGGTAGTGGGCTATAGAAGTGTCATGCCGCCCCACAAGGCTTGATCAACATCAAAACCTAATACAACACAGTGTGTGTTATTAAAAGTTGTGTGTTGTTCGGGCGAGAACGTTATTTCAACACGTTCACTTGTTCTTTCTTCCGCGACTGTATCTTAAGTCAATCTTTTAGTTTGTTGAAAGGCACTTTTAGGATGTAACTCATGCATTATGTGGCTGCTGTTGGTTTAGTAATTATAATAATAATATAATTAATAAAAATATAATATAATAAAAAATAATATCATAATAATAATAATAATAAACATCACTGTGTGGTTCTTACCCCTCTATGCGTGTGGGATACATCGAGCCGAATGACGTCTGACTCTCATACTGTCAACAACACAAACAGGATCGGTGCACAATCAGATAAATGAAAACACAAAATTAAAAACCTTTACACAATTTATTTGCATTAGACTTTAAATTGTCCAACGGGAGACTCGTCAGGTGTCTTTAATACACTGATTTATGTTGTTCACAAATCCCATAAAACTGTGCACATAGCTCAGCCCCCCGAAAACCTTGAATACACATATTAAAAGCACTCACTGATATCTGTTGTAAGATATATAGGATAAGGCGGCACGGTGGCTTAGTGGTCAGCACATTCGCCTCTCAGCACTAGGGATTCCCGGTTCGAATCCCCATCTGGGTGGAGTTTCCATGTTCTCCCCGTGTCTGCGTGGGTTTCCTCCGGGTTCTCCGGTTTCTTCCCACAGTCCAAAAACATGGATCAAGTTAATTGAATTCTCAAAATTGCCCAATTTAGAGTGTGTATGTGTGAGTGAGTGTGCGCCCAGCGATGGATTGGCGCCCTGTCCTGGGTCTATCTGCCCAGCGCCCGAGACGTTCTCCCCTGGATGGGCATGGGGAACCCCACCGCGACCCTAATAGAGGATAAGCGGAAGATAATGAATGAATGAAGGATATATAGGATAGGAAGTTTTATATTATATATATTTATATTTATATTATATATATTTATATTATGCCCTATATAGTATAAACATGATATTGGCAATGCAAAAAAACAACAGAAAACAGAACGATGGACAACAGTTTGAGCTTACTTTCGCATAGCATCGCTCCATGTGGCGCAGCGCCACCTTGGGGTTAACTGGGTGACTGCAGGAGACGCAAAAAATCTGGAGGTCGGTATCGTCATCACCCTCGTTAGCCTGCAGGGGGCAATATTTGCGATTACAAACAACAAAACATGCACACAAACAAACTCAGGACGTCACGATCACATATTTGACCTAATAACAAAACAAAAATACAGAAATTATATTAATCATCACCAATAAACAAGCATACAAGACAGATTTCCTATTAATTATATTATGTTAATTATATTATTTCCTATTAAAAGCTTATGGAAACCATGACACCCTGGTCATACTATGGATTTACCCCTATTTGCCCCCAGTGTTGGTCCCTTTAAACTGCCAGTAGGTGGCCAACAATCCTAATCTGGCATCCCACCCATCGGATGCCCAATTGTGCCCACGTCTATCACTTGCTTTGCGATTGGGGATGTAACTCACCTCCTCATCGTGCTGCACCACCTGCTGCTTCGCCTTAGCGATGATGCCCTCCAGCTCGAGAAAACGCTTCTCCATCTCCTGCAGACGCGTACGGGCGAGCTGCTGCTCCCGCCGGATGCGCTCCAGAAGTTTCTTGCCCTGCTCCTCGGCGATACACGGGCTCTGCTGCCACTGGTGGATTCGCTGGGGGAGGATCTCATAAATCCGACTGACGGAGGGGGAAAACGTTACTACTTGTTGGGACCACAGCTTAATTTAAAAACTTTTTTTTTTATTTCATAAAAAAAAAAAAAAAACACTATCCAACTGAATAAAGCTCAGACTCGTCGTGACTATTCTATGCGTATAAACCCAAATTGTCCCTACTTAGCGGCGAGCTTCATGCCACAGTCGTCGGAACAGTATTTGGAGTTGGGACGTGCCGCCTCCACACAGCCGGGTCCGAGACATTGTTTGGCGTCGCTGCTGTCCCGGGCTTCGGTTCTCTCGCTGTGCCGGACCTTTTCCCGGTGCTTCTGCTTCGGCTTGTGCTTACGGGACTTATTGTCTTCCTTCTGGTGACAGAGAGTGAAAGAGAGAGAGACGCTGGGTGAAGGTGGACGAAGGTGTAGCCTGGACTTCACCGGCGAGCCCACGGCGGATGCGCCGGACCTTTTTCTCCGATCGTTTCTCTCGCCTCTTCACGTTCTTCACCTTCACGGCCTTCTTCCTCACGGCAGGACTGAGGTACGGGCCGTCCTCATCGTCGCTGTTCCATGCCTGCTAGAGAACATACAAAAGCTCACGCGGATTACTAAGTCCTGTTGACGTCCCTAATATAGGACAATACAGAAAAGTGAGTCTTTCCGTTGACACCATACCGGGATCCCCAACAGTACTTAAGAGTTGGCGGCAAACGTCAGAAAACGTCACCGTCGAGTGACACTGGCGGTTCTCACCTGCTCTTTGTATTTCCCAGCGCAGTACTGCTGGTAGAGCTCCAGCTCATTCTCGCTGTACTCATCCGACAGCGGGTAATCGGGCTGGAACCGGTCCCGCCCCTTAGACATGCGGAACTCCTCCTCCTTGACCCTCAGCATCTTCTACAAGTCAGATATATGATGTTTTTATATATAATTATAATTAATTTACAGTATATTTATGTTGTTTTCTCAATCCAGCCTATAATATCTATAGGAACAAGCGCTCACCCGGGCGCGCACTTCACACTGCCTGAGCCGACACTTCTGCCTGATCCTGTTGGGACCCCCGAACTTCTTCATGTCTTTACAGAAGTCGCACTGAGCGCAGTCCTCGGTCCGCAGGCAGGGCTCGCACTCGCCGCACATCCTCGCCGAGCGTTTGATCTGCGCAGACGCAGACCCGTCTCAGCTCGGAGAACATTCAAATGCTGCAAATGCTGCAGCTCTCGTAGGAGGCGGTCGCACTTTCTTCCTCTCCGTCCTCTCATTCCTGCTCGGCTTCTCTGTCTTGTCTGTGTGGGATCTGAAGAACCTCTCTGCCCTGTCTATCCTAAGCACTGCCCCTCCTTTCCGATCCCTTTTGGACACGTCTCCTTCAGCTACTTGTCCATGTCTTTATGGCTGTGTTGATTGTGTGCTAAAAGGTCTTTTTTTCGGGCCCTCAACCTTTTTTCATTCATTTATTATCTTCCACTTTATCCTATATTATGTTCTCCATGCCCATCCAGGGGAGAACATTTCGGGCGCTGGGCAGATACACCCAGGACTGGGCGCCAATCCATCGCTGGGCACACACTCACTCACACAGACACACTCTACATGGGGCAATTTGAAGAACTCAATTGACTTGATCCATGTTTTTGGACTGTGGGAGGAAACCGGAGAACCCAGAGGAAACCCACGCGGACACGGGGAGAACATGGAAACTCCACCCAGATGGGGATTCGAACCGGGAATCCCTAGCGCTGAGAGGCGAATGTGCTGACCACTAAGCAACCATGCCGCCCCGGGTTCGGGTTGTTTTTTATCGCCTATTCTCCTAATGCATCACATTTTTCTGCCTATTTCTAATAATGACGGCACCCAAAGGTGCGGTGGGCGGGGCAAACTATCACAGCGGCTCCCTCTGTCTCTGTCTATGGAGAGGAGGAACATACGTTCATTTCTCTGTATGTCCTTAATATGCAGTGGAATTGACAATAAAGTATCATTGTATTCAATTCAATTACTTATTAATTAATTGCTGTGCTTTATTATTAGCTCTAACTGCCTTCTGTGTCTGTTCTTTTGAGGTGTGACCGGCTTCCTGGAGATCTTCATCCATGGCTCTGCTGACGAACACTGGATGGAACCTGAATATTATTTAGACTGGTGGTCCTGCAGGACGCCCCTTAATGGACTTACATATAGTTTTCCAGTTGTTATTAGCTGTCCTACACTGTTGTTGCTGCCTGGCCACTCAAGGAGGACGAGTCCCCCACTGAGTCTCGGTCCTCCCAAGGTTTCTTCCTTGAATAACAACATAACAGGGAGTTTTTTCTTGCCACTGTCGCTTCGGCTTGCTCTTTGGGCGTTTAAAGGCTTTTCATTCTGTAAAGCTGCTTTGTGACAATGTTGTAAAAAGCGCGACATAAATAACTTGAACTTGAATTCCTAAGCCGGATGCAGGTGCGGGCGGCTCACCTGAGAGCCGCGTCTCCGATCCATCTTATCGAAGGCGTCGAAGTCGAGCTGCTTCTCCATGTCGTCCGTGTCCGAGTCCCTCTCGCGGGTCTTCTTCGAACGATATTTGGGCTCCAGCGTGCCGTCTTTACCTAGAACGACGGGTGAAGCCAAGTGAGTTCGAGGACTTGCAACATCCTAAAAAGTGCCTTTCAACAAACTAAAAGATTAACTTAAAACACAGTCGCGGAAGAAAGAACGAGCGAACCTGTTGAAATGACGTTCTCGCACGAACGACACACACAAACACTTTATGAGGCGCGTCGACTCCCATTCACAGTCCGGCAAACGGGTCTAATTCCACCATAATAACGTCCCTTTAACATCGGGCTGCTGCAGAGACCCCTGAGAACGTTGGGTTCATCTACAGATCCGATCTCATCGGTAGAAGACCAGCATCTCTGATCATTCAGATGGACGTTATGCTTCTACAATTACACTCTGTAGTCCATCCATATCTCTACATTCCATACTAGTCCTGTTCTTTAATGATGGGCAGGTATGATTAGGGTGGTGGATGCCTCTGCGCACTGCTGGTGAACGTGTGTCAAGCTGCTCCACCAATCAAAACTGTCCTGCGAGGCCTAAAAAAGACCCAGACAACATCATGCCCCGGTCACTGGACTGTGAATGACGATCACACGCGACCGTTTTGAGTTCTCGGTTCGGTCTGGTTCAGTCAGGCGGCTGATCGAATCGGATCGCGAGCTCATTTCAACAGGTTCACCCGCGTTTCTGCGCAACTGTGGGACCTATCAGATACTCACTGCGACATTTTTCACAGTACCACACCCTAATGGTCTTTGCCATCTTCTCTGATATTTTAATGCAGTCGCCATGAAACCACTCATTGCAGTTGTCACAACCACTGTATAGAAAAAAGTAAATGGGCAATTCCAGCATTATGAACGTGACAACTTTTCCCGTTTACACCCGCCCGTTTCACACGCCTGGCATCCACAGAATTGTATCCTGCACTGCGCTTCCAATGCATCCACCACAGGTCGCTGGACCTCGATCGATGTGTTTAATAAAAAAACCTGTGCCGACCTCCCGAAAGGAGGTCCCAGCAGTGAGGTCCATGCTCCATGCACTCTGCTCAGATGCATGCGGGACGATCACATTCGATTGCGTGTGGACGCATTTATCCGAATATAATCCTAACACTCGTGTGTGTGTGAAACGGCCGGGTGTAATCGGGGACTTAATGAGCTAAAACAAAGGGTCTCCGGGTCTGTAAACATCAGTGAGACACTTGTACATGTTCTAGTGTGCAAAGGGAAGACTTACAGACGTACAGATACCATGTGGCAGCATGAAGCCTATATGGAACATACATTAGAGAGTGAAACCCACTGAGAGACTTTTACATTTACATTTAGGGCATGGTAGCTCAGTGGTTAGGGTGTTGGGCTATCAATCTAAAGGTTGGGGGTTCAAATCCAAGGTCCACTGAAGTTACCAGTGTGGGCCCTTGAGCAAGGCCCTTAACCCTCATTACCCCAGAGATGTTGTGATGAACCCTGTGCTCACCTTGTAAGTCGCTTTGGATAAAAGCGTCCAATAAATGACCAAAATGAGAGACGGATGAATAATAATAATAATAACGGGTGCCACTTAAGCAGAAGCCCAGCTTGATCACAGTAATGGAATATAAGCCCCTGCGAGACTTTTGCACCTAAGTGCTCTGCCACAGAGAACGTCAACCTGTATTTGGAAGCACGCGCGCTGGTTTAGTGAAGTGACATCGGCTTACATCATGAAACAGTTGATGTCCGGTTTGCGACAGATGCAATAAACCGGCGCGTTTCCAGGGGTCGTGCTCATCCCTGCTCCGGAGTGTCGCTCAAACTTGGATTTTTCACTATCCTGCTGGAAGAGACGGAGGGTCAGTGGGTTCATTCATTCCTTATTCTCCGCTTTATCCTCTATTAGGGTCGCTGGGGGGTTCCCCATGCCCATCCAGGAGAGAACGTTTCAGGCGCTGGGCAGATAGACCCAGGACAGGACGCCAATCTATCACTGGGCAGGGTCAGTGGGTTTAATACATAATTCATTGGTTTTCTGTTCTCTATTGGTCAGGAGCAGCACAGAACAGGTATCATTTGGGTGGTGGATTGTTTATTGTCAGTTCTGCAGTGACACTGATGTGGTGGGGGGGGGGGTTAGTGCAGCAGTGCTGCTGGAGTTTCATTTCTCCACCTCAGTGACACTGCTGGGATAGGATCCAAATAACCCCTGCTCTGTGGTGGTTCTATTGGAGTCCTGACCATTAGAACAGAGAACACAGTAAACAGATGGACTACAGAATGGAATTGTAGAACTACAAAGTCCATCTTTACAGAAAGTGGAACTGAGCATAAAAAAGGGGGCGTGGTCAAACTTTTGACTGCTTACTGTAAGTTTAATAGTTGTCATTTTTATATTACCTCCACAACAAAGCGGCAATACCATTAAAAACATCGTTACTGCAACTGACGTTTAGACAATAATTAATGGTATTTTTCATCATACTTCTGTCATTATTATTATAAATTAATTAAAAAAAACACGATCATGGTATTTAACTCATAATGTTACTATAAATATAATACCAATTAACAAAGGTTTAACAACTAACAATCATTAAATGGTAATAACGCCGTTATTACACAACATTTATATTATACTTATACCACTAATTCATTCATTCATTATTCTCCACTTTATCCTCTATTAGGGTCACGGTGGGGTTCCCCATGCCCATCCAGGGGAGAACGTTTCGGGCGCTGGGCAGATAGACCCAGGACAGGGCGCCAATCCATCGCTGGGCACACACTCACTCACACACACACACTATATGGGGCAATTTGGAGAATTCAATTGACTTGATCCATGTTTTTGGACTGTGGGAGGAAACTGGAGAACCCGGAGGAAACCCACGCAGACACGGGGAGAACATGGAAACTCCACCCAGATGGGGATTCGAACCGGGAATCCCTAGTGCTAAGAGGAGAACATGCTAAATCACTAAGCCACCGTGCCGCTCTTATACCACTAATATTACACATATTTAATGAATATTAGTAATTAGTAGAGTTTTTGTGATTAACGTATTCGGAACTAAAGTAAAATACAACATTATTATAGAACATTTTCGAAGCGGAGACGCTTTGAACGTCGAGCCCGGTGTGAATGCCCCGCTCACCATGCTTTGTAAATCTGTAATTTAATCTGAGGAAATTAAAAATCGGATTAAAAAGCCGTTAGTTGATTAAAACTCATCCCGTCGCTTCGCCGCTCCTCCGTCCATTGTGTTTATTTTCCAGCAAAAAGAAAGACCTCCGCTTCCGCTTCCGACCGTCGGGCCCCAGCTGTGAACGCGACCACACCGCCGCCTGCCGGACAAATCGAGAACTGTCCGTCGGACGATTTGGTTAACTCGTTCTACATTTTACATTTACATTACATCTAAATTTTACATTTTACCAGCGGGGCGGCACGGTGGCTTAGTGGTCAGCACGTTCGCCTCTCAGCACTAGGGATTCCCATTTCGAATCCCCATCTGGGTAGAGTTTCCATGTTCTCCCCGTGTCCGCATGGGTCTCCTCCGGGTTCTCCGGTTTCCTCCCACAGTCCAAAAACATGGATCAAGTCAATTGAGTCCTCCAAATTGCCCCATATAGAGTGTGTCTGTGTGAGTGAGTGTGTGCCCAGTGATAGGTTGGCGCCCTGTCCTGGGTCCATCTGCCCAGCGCCCGAGACGTTCTCCCCTGGATGGGCATGGGGAACCCCCCACCGCGACCCTAATAGAGGATAAGCGGGAGATAATGAATGAATGAATTTTACCAGCGATGGATTGGCGCCCTGTCCTGGGTGTATCTGCCCAGCGCCCGAGACGTTCTCCCCCGGATGGGCATGGGGAACCCCACCGTGACCCCAATAGAGCATAGAGCGGGAGATAATGAATGAATGAATTTTACATTGACATTTACATTTTGGTCATTTATTAGACGCTTTTATCCAAAGCGACTTACAAGGTGAGCACAGGGTTCATCATAACATCCCTGGAGCCATGAGGGTTAAGGGTCTTATTCAAGGAGCCACATTGGTAACTTCAGTGGACCTGGGATTTGAACCCCCAACCTTCAGATTGATAGCCCAACACGCTGACACACTGAGATACCACACCCTCCGATCATTTTGATGAAAAACAATTAACAGAATTAACAGAAGGACACGTCCTTTAATCACCAAAGTGTTTTCTTAATACATTCATTCATTGTTTTCCGCTTTATCCTCTATTAGGGTCGCAGGGGGGCAATTTGACACGGACATACACTCTATATGGGGCAATTTGGAGAACTCAATTGACTCGATCCATGTTTTTGGACTGTGGGAGGAAACCGGAGAACCTGGAGGAAACCCACGCAGACACGGGGAGAACATGGAAACTCCACCCAGATGGGGATTCGAACCGGAAGTCCCTAGCGCTGAGAGGAGAACGTGCTAAACACTAAGCCACCGTGCCGCCTGTTTTCTTAATGTAATATAATTAATATATAATATATATTAATCTTAATGTAATTTTCTTTGCATAGGGGTTTATAAAAACCACAAATATGTCCATGAATTTTGAATCTGTAGACTTCCTCCTTTGTGAGAACAGTTTTAGGGATTTTTTTTAATCCCCCCCCCCCCCCCCGAAAAAAACAAAAAAAAACAAAAAACAGGGTACATAAACACATGGTTGGGTGAGATTGGTTTAGAAGAACACTTTGGGATGAACTGGAACAGAGACTGTGAGCCAGAACCTCTCATCCAGCACCAATGTCTGACCTCAGAGATGCTCTTCTGGATGAAATGCTCTTCTGTAAATTTGGGACCACCTTATTAGTTTATTAAAATATTTAGTATAATAAAGTGTTATTTTACAGTATCGGTCAAATGTTTAAAAATTCCTCCTTTCTGCTCCACTTATTTTGTTCTCAGTTCCACTTCCCATAAAGATGGACTTTGTAGTTCTACAATTTCAGACTGTAGTTCATCTGTTTGTGGACTATATTACATACCGTGTTGATGCATTAGTCCTATCCCAGCAGTGTCAGTGAGGTGTTTAAATGAAACTCCAGCAGCACTGCTGCACTAAAACCCCCTCACCACATCAGTGTCACTGCAGAACTGACAATAAACAATCCACCACCCTAATGATACCTGTTCTGTGATGAGCCTGACCAACAGAGAACAGAGAACCAACAGAAAACAAAGAACACAGAGTGAGGGTAGACTCAGTCCTCAGTCGCTAAATAAAGAAGTGGGAGGATTCAAACTTGGTCACTTTAATATCAACCTGGCAACCCTCTATCTGTCACTGTTACAGAGGTCTGGGCTGCAGTCAGTTTTAACAGGAACCACAGAAGCTTCACTCCCTCACTCCCTCTCCAATACTGGATCTGTACAGAACAAGGTAGGACCATGTGCTGGCGGGTTACACTTAACGTTTAAACTTAATAATACACTTTTGTAAATTAACTTTATTACTTTAAACACACAGTTCATGTTGGTTGTATGATGGAGTGTCTGAATGCTTGGAATCAACATGTGACATTTAGTACTGTCCTCATGTTAACATTGAAACGTGTGTGTGTGTGTGTGTGTGTGTGTGTGTGTGTGTGTAATTTACATGAATACCAATACAAGCCTAAAGTTAGGACATTTCCTCCACTTATCATATAGATGGACTTTGTAGTTCTACAAACTGTAGTCCATCTGTGTTCTGTGTTGTTGTTAGTCCCCTGTTGGTTCTCTTTACTCTTTTGGTCAGAACCATCACAGAACAGGTCTAATTAGGGAGGGAGGGGGTGTTTATAGTCAGTTCTGCAGTGACACTAATGTGGTGAGGGGGGTTTAGTGCAGAAGTGCTGCTGGAGTTTCATTTAAACACCTCAGTCACACTGCTGGGATAGGCACCAAATAACCTCTGCTCTGTGGTGGTACTGTTGGGGTTCTGACCATTGTATGCTTGTAATGTAACAGTGGGAGGTGAAAACCGAAGCGTAAGTGAATCTGCAACAGAGCGCAATCTCTAGAACTCTCTAGAAAGTCTCTGTTTATGATGTCATAATGACTCGGGATGTCGTACTGATGAACGAAGATGCTTGGCTTTAGACAAACGGCTGAACGGCTGCGGGAGGAGAAACCGCAAAAATGTCTTCAGGTCGAGTCCAAGGCAGGACGGACATGCTTTATTCTGTGTGGAGTTTGCATGTTCTCCCCAGGAGCTCTGCTTTCAATAGATCGGTGCTTTGGTTCAACACTGCAAACACTCTAACTGAGCAGGTTATATTAAAAAACAACCATATATACATATAATTTGTTCGGTCTTTCATGATGACAAACTGCATCTGAGATTTGTAAAAACACAATGTAAGTTTTTTTGTTTTTCTTTAATGTGTGTGTATGTATATATATGTATATATATAATATGTATGTGTATGTATATGTGTGTATATATATAAATATATATATATATATATATATATATATATATATATCATTAAATAGCTGCCTTTACGTGTGCGGGTATGTGTGTGTGTGGGGGGGGAGATTGTTAGTTGTTTTTTTTTTTTTTTTTTTTTTTAAAAGGAAAAGGAAATTGTGTAAGGAAATGTAAATCATTTATAATATCTGTATTGTGTTATACCTTTCAAAATAAAATTATTTAAAAAATAATAATAATTAAAAACCAACTCATGTATTTATAGATCCAGACATGGAGACAGAGGTCATGGACGCCCACCAGCAGGACGGAGCCATGACCCAAGGCCAAAGGTGTGAAGCCCACGGTAACCATGGTGACCACCCAGAACATCCTGGAGAAACGAAAGTCATCGTGCAAGAGCCAGGTCAGCATTCTAAAGGATTTCTTCCCAAATTCAGCGTCCTGCGTGACCAACGGCGTTGATTTGCATTTTTCTTTTCGACCGGCAGCTTCGGTTTTAGCCGAGTTTCCAAGTGCCGGCGGAATCGGACACGCGGGAAGTGACGAGTATTTGGCAGACTCCTCAGTGATCACGAGCGAAGATGCCCTGCTGCTTCCGGATCACGTTCCAGTGATCGCACACAAACTCGGCAAGGGTAGTTATAACATGCAGGGGGGGGCACTTTTGTTACCACGTTAAACCCTGCCTCTGGTCAATGACACCGATCTTCATCTGTATTCCAGAGACTCCCAGCCCTCAGGCCGGTCCTGTTCAATCGGCCGGCGCCTCGAATGGCTCTCCACCCGTCTGCACACCTCCCACTGCGACGCCCAGCCACGGGAGGCCTGACGCCGCGCGAGGACGCAAGTGCAACGGGCACAAGACAGCTCAGAAGAAGCGCCCACCCTCCACCTCGAAGAGCCAGCAGAGCTTAAAGGCCGGCAGCAGCCAAACCCCACAGGCAGCTGACAACGGTGAGGAGGCTGATCCCCTTACTCGGCGTCCTGAGGGCGCCACAACATGGATAAAATTCTTAATACACACTTCTTAATCATTGAATTCAGGTGGTTGATTTCGATCTTATTGCCGCAGGTGAATAAATCCAAACACCTAGCCATGCATTTCCAACGTTTTGCTTATAACTTTAAGGAAACAGTTTGGGGAAGGCCGTTTTCTTTTGCACCGTGACTGTTCTCCCATAAAGACATAACTGAATAAGTGGCTCGATGGAGCTTTACAGAGCCCTGTCCTCAACTGTACATCCAGCCATCCGTTATCTTCCGCTTTATCCTATACTAGGGTCATGGAGGGGGGGGGGGGTTCCCCATGCCCATCCAGGGGAGAACGTCTCGGGCGCTGGGCAGATACACCCAGGACAGGACACCAATCTATCGCTGGGCACACACTCACTCACCCAAACACACACACTCTATATGGGGCAATTTGGAGAACTCAATTGACTTTGATCCATGTTTTTGGACTGTGGAAGGAAACCAGAGAACCCGGAGGAAACCCACGCGGACACGGGTAAAACATGGGAACTCCACCCAGATGGGGATTCGAACCGGGAATCCCTAGTGCTGAGAGGAGAACGTGCTGACCACTAAGCCACCGTGCCGCCCCCTATTAATTATATTACTGATTCATAAAATAATGCTGCAGCTTTATTATATATATATATATATATATATATACATATACAGTATATATATAATTTACTGGCATTTTGCTGTAAAATGGAAGAAACGATTTCTATTTAAAGCAGAAAATCCAGTGGACCCCACCCAGCTCACCGTGAATACGCTTCCTCTTATCATTTGGCCGCACCGGGCCGCTGACGTTTATCTGAGCGCCCCACGCTGTCTGGTGTTTCCATCTAAACACACATGCAGTCTGTTTTTTTGGACTGAATTCTGAACGTGTTTTTTTGCAGACTGCTGCGTGCACTGCGTCCTGGCCTGTCTGTTCTGCGAGGTCCTGCCGCTGTGCTCGGCCGTCGCCCGGTGTTTGGCCTGCGGGACGGAGTGCGACGCGCTGTGCTGCTGCGGCGAGGCGTGTGGCGGCGGGGTCTGCTGCGCCGAGGACTCGTGCTCGGCCATCCTGGACTGCGCCATCATGGAGGACTGCTGCCAATCGGCCGACTGCCTGGAGATCTGCCTGGAGTGCTGCTCCATTTGCTTCCCCACTTAAAAGGCAGACCCGAAAATGGCGGCGGCCGCCGGCCCACTTGCTCAGGAGGCCTGGAATGTTGCACGGCGCGGCGGACTTGACACGGTCACGTATTCGTTCTGTGGGCCGGAGACGGGATTCAGACGGAGGCGTGAAATTTAGGCGCGCTCCTTAATGATGATGCCACTGTGTGGCGTGCCAGAGGTGTTTGGACAATAAAAGCGGTCCTAACAGGGGGCCAGGGAGGATGTTGAGCACACTATAGCTCTATAATGGGAGACCTGTGTTCATGTTTACAGCCGCGACACAAATGGATGTGTATAATAGGGGAGGTTAAGGCTTACGGAGGGTCAAGGGTCAAGTCCTGGTGTCCAACAAAAACCCAAAATATGGGTTAGAGATTTAGCGTGAGTTACCGTGGCCCCTCGCGCAGAGGCTTCTGATCCTAAAGCCACTCAGTTCCAGTTGATGAGAAGAAATTATTATTCTCTCAGAGTCTGAAGGGACTTCCGTAGTTTAAGGTTCAACTTCCACACTGCTTGTCTTTGAAGAAGAGACATTTCGGACATCATTTCGGATAATCCTGATCAATTGCTGAGGACCCTCAGGTGAACTTGCAGTCATGATGTTGGCTTCCTGGGATTCGATTGAACACACAGTGGAAACACGTTGCGCTGCAGGAGTTACGCATTGCTTTGTTTTGCTGTGTTAATAAAACACGTCCATTTATTTTGTCCACTGCGTCACGCGGCAGGGTCCGGTGTCCCCCGGAACCTCCCACAGCTTCAAAATACACAAAACAACCCCCATCTCTAACCAAACAGATCCAGATACAGCCATTTGTGCATGAACGCGATTATAGAATGTTTGTTGCATTTATTTTACTTCATTTAAGGTACGGCGCTGTGGCGGTGAACACGTTCACCTCTTAGTGCTGGGCATCCAGTTTCGAATCCCAATCTGGGTGGAGTTTGCATGTTCTCCTTGTGTCCATTTGGGTTTCTTCCCACAGTCCAAAAACATGGATTCAAAGTAAATTGAAGGCTTTAAATTGCCCCATAGAGANCATGAACGCGATTATAGAATGTTTGTTGCATTTATTTTACTTCATTTAAGGTACGGCGCTGTGGCGGTGAACACGTTCACCTCTTAGTGCTGGGCATCCAGTTTCGAATCCCAATCTGGGTGGAGTTTGCATGTTCTCCTTGTGTCCATTTGGGTTTCTTCCCACAGTCCAAAAACATGGATTCAAAGTAAATTGAAGGCTTTAAATTGCCCCATAGAGAATGATGTATTGGCGCCCTGTCCTGGGTGTATGTGCCCAACGCCTGAAACGTTTCTTGGATGGGCATGGGGAAGCAACCCCCCCTCCCCCATGCGACCCCAATAGAAGATTAAGATTAAGATAAGGAATGGATAAATGTAAAGAATCATCTCTGACGTTGCTGACACAGCACTTTATCGTTTCTAATCTTCCCTGCATCAGGAACCCTGACGAGTTCCGCCCCGGCGGTGACGCAGGGGCAAAAATATCTGAGCTGCTCATCAAATCAAACGGCCGCGTCCTCATTTGAGCTTGTAGAATTTCACAGTCCTCCTCCAGCCCTGCGTTTGGAGACGAGAGTTTTGCGCGCTCGAGGACAGAGACGGGTTCAGGGGGAGGTTTAGCACGACGGTTCACGAATACACGGTGTTCTGAAGGCATTGGGGGCGTTTGTACTGATTTAAAAACAACAACAACAACAACATACATGTGAAGCTTTGTACATTTGTGTTATTTAAAGGTGCAGTGTGTAGAATTTGCATGTTAGCAGCAGTGCATTGTCATATTCATTCATCCATCCATTAACTTCCACTTTGTCCTCTATTAGGGTCGTGCCGGGGGGGGGGTGTGGTTCCCCATGCCCATCAAGGGGAGAACGTCTCGGGCAGATACACCCAGGACAGGACGGCAATCTATCGCTGTGCACACACTCACTCACACACACACACTCTATATGGGGCAATTTTTGGAGAATTCAATTGACCTCGAGCCATGTTTTTTGGATGGTGGGAGGAAACCGGAGAACCCGGAGGAAACCCACGCGGACACGATTGGGATTCGAACCAGGAATCACAAGTGCTGAGAGGCGAACTTGCTAACCTCTAATAATATTAGTGCCCTTGTAATATTCAGTGATTATTAAATTAATTTGTGTTTGATACCAGGGCGGCACGGCGGCTTAGTGGTTTAGCATGTTCTCCTCTCAGCACTAGGGATTCCCAGTTCGAATCCCAATCTGGGTGGAGTTTGCATGTTTTCCCCGTTTAAGCGTAGGTTTCCTCCGGGTTCCTCCCACATTCCAAAAACATGGATCAAGGTCAATTAAATTCTCTAAATTGCCCCATATAGAGTGTGTATGTGTGCGTGCCTGTGTGAGTGAGTGTGTGTCCAGCGATAGATTGGCGCCCTGTCCTGGGTGTATCTGCCCAGCGACCCTCGTAAAAGATAATGCGGAAGATAATGTATGGATGGATGTTTGATATCTGTAACCACAAATCAGTGTTTTCTTTACCTCAGCGAGTCGTCTTCCTGAAGTCTGCCTTGTTTCTTCAGCCATGTTAGTCGATGTTTTTTTTATAAGCGCTGCCATGTTGAATGGAGGAAGCGGTCGCAATCCTCAAACCCACCACTGAATCCCGCACACAGCTCCTTTAATGGAAACAGCAAATGTCAACAAATCTCACCTCATTATCATCTCTTTATCTGACACTGGGGACTAGGCTCGGAGAGGGGAGCGCTCACACACTATATAGGAGGACATTTAGAGCAGCCACTTCACCTTGAATCCATGTTTTTGAACATGGAGAGAACGTGCAAACTTCACCCAGATCGGGATTCATACCTGGATCCCCAGCGCCGAGAGGCGGACGTGCTGCCCCTATAGTTAAAATGAGAACATTTACAGAATGTGTTGTTCATTCATTATCATCCACTTTATCCTCTATTAGGGTTGCGGGGGGGGGGGGTGTTCCCCATGCCCATCCAGGGGAGAACATTTCGGGTGCTGGGCAGATACACCAAGGACAGGGGGGCAATCTATCGCTGGGGAAGAATGTGTTGTGTTGAATTAAATGTTTTGTCCCTGTCAAGAGTTTGGACACGCCCCTTTTTTATGCTCCACTTACCGTAAAGATGGAGTTTGTAGTTCTACACTTACAGATTGTAGTCCAGCTGTTTGTGGACTACAGTGCAGTGCCATCACGCATGACAGTAACCATAGTAACAAACAACCAATCAGATTTCGGATTACGCGACTCATGAGAACTGGATCTTTGCCTTTGAAAATGTCTCGGGGGAAGACGAAACCCTTAAAACAGAGGGATCCTGGTTGGAGGCAGGATGTGGGCCACGCTCCCCTCACTGATACGAGGCCCTGGGTTGTGGGGTCGCTGTGTTTCAGCCATGACCTTTGAAAGCGCTGGTGCAGGGATAGGCTCAGAGGAAGAGGCTGTGACTCAGTGGTTACGGTTCTCACAGAACACAAGTTCAAAAGAGACCAGCGAGCTGTAAACAGAGCGACGGACGGGCGGAAACAGGGGGGTTTATTAGTTTATTGTATTTATCTGGGGCGGCACGGTGGCTTAGTGGTTTAGCATGTTCTCCTCTCAGCACTAGGGAATCCCGGTTCGAATCCCCATCTGGGTGAAGTTTCCATGTTCTCCCCGTGTCCGTGTGGGTTTCCTCCGGGTTCTCCAGTTTCCTCCCACAGTCCAAAAACATGGTCAATTGAGTTCTCAAAATTGCCCCATATAGAGTGTGTCTGTGTGAGTGAGTGTGTGCCCAGCGATAGATCCTGTCCTGGGTGTATCTGCCCAGCGCCCGAAATGTTCTCCCCTGGATGGGCATGGGGAAACCCCATCTGGGTGGAGTTTCCATGTTCTCCCTGTGTCCGTGTGGGTTTCCTCCCACAGTCCAAAAAACATGGCTCAAGGTCAGTTGAATTCTCCAAAAATTGCCCCATATACAGTGTGTCTGTGTGAGTGAGTGTGTGCCCAGCGATAGATCCTGTCCTGGGTGTATCTGCCCAGCGCCTGAAATGTTCTCCCCTGGATGGGCATGAGGAAACCCCCCCCACGACCCTAATAGAGGATAAAGTGGGAGATAATGAATGAATGAATGTGTTTATCTGCTCCATGTAAACTCGTTCCTCAGTTCTCCACCCGAGTCGGAAAACCTGCACGGAGTTTCTGAAGGCATCAGGCATCGGTCCGGCTGTTGGACTGGAATCCTGGTGGGGGGGGGCATCCCAGTACGGGGGCCAGAGATGAGGGGCGGGGGGGGGGGTGCATTTGGAATAGAAATGTGCCAAACAGGATGTGGAGGAAGCGACTGCGTTGAGCGTGTCAGGGTGAGGGGATAAGACCCGGTGTTCCACCCCTGCGCCGGGCTTCAAAGCCACTGCCACTCCAGGGCCACGCGGACAGGAAGCAGCTTGACCAAAACAACGGCGTGCGATACTAACTGACCCGAGATCAGGTCCGGGCGCCGGACCACACACGTCACAGACATCAAAGGAGCTTTTGTGACATCACACTCTGCATCGGTTGCTATTATCCAACTATAAAACTTTTGGATGCAGGTAATTCATTCAGGAGAGCGTCTGTGATGTCCTGTGAGACCTGCCTCATAATCGCTGTCATGATTTGCACCAAACCTGTCTGATGGGGCTACTGTCAGGGCCTGGGGCCTTGCTTCCCTGAACACAAACTGTTCCCAAATTGTCTGGAGCATACAGTCCACAATGCTTCATGTTGCTGATCTAATTAAAAAAATAATGAACATTATCGTTAAACAATTAACAATAATTCAAATAATTGGGGCGGCACGGTGGCTTAGTGGTTTAGCACGTTCTCCTCTCAGTGCTAGGGATTCCTGGTTCGAATCCCCATCTGGGTGGAGTTTCCATGTTCTCCCCGTGTCTGCGTGGGTTTCCTCCGGGTTCTCCGGTTTCCTCCCACAGTCCAAAAACATGGATCAAGTTAATTGAGTTCTCCAAATTGCCCCATATAGAGTGTGTGTGTGAGTGAGTGTGTGCCCAGCGATGGATTGGCGCCCTGTCCTGGGTGTATCTGCCCAGCGCCCGACACGTTCTCCCCTGGATGGGCATGGGGAACCCCCCGCGACCCTAATAGAGGATAAAGTGGAAGATAATGAATGAATAATTAAAATAATTGAGGTGTGTTCAAATATTTAATGTTCATAAAGTGTAAACAGTGCGAAGATTAAGTTTTTAGAGATTGAAATCATCCAAAGACAGCGGCAGACATTATTCCTCTAAAAAAAACGAGGTGCTGCCACCTGGTGGTCATCTGCCAACAATGCACTTAATAACATACAATATAACATGAGGCAATTTCATTTTTATACCAACAGAAACCTCAAATCTGGTATAGAGGATGAGGAGCGTGTGAACCCCGGCCCTCCAGAAACTGTAGATGTTCCCTGAAATGACACAATGAACCCTGATGAAACTAATGACACGCCACCTGGACTGTAATTAGTGTACTGCACACCACGTTCATTCCAGCAGTCCAGACGGGTGGAGAATGTGATATGTAGGATTTCAGAATAAATAAGACCTTTGGCAGTGATCACTCTTTCTGTACCTGCTTAAGCAGGCTTTGGAAGGCGTTCTGGGCGCATGTGGTGATCAGGTAATGCCTCGGCGTCTCAAATGGATTAAGGTCTAAACTCTGACGAGGCTGTTCGGACTGAGCTCCACGGAAAACAATAAAGTTTAGAGTGCTATTATAAATGTGTCGGCTTCTCCGGGGGGACGGTGTTAATCGTGGGAGGAAACGAAGTGCAGGATAAAACGCAGTGTCAGCAAAACAAACATCAACAAATAAAGTGTTGTGAGTGTCCCATCAGAGCTGCAGAGACATTAACATTTACATCACACAGACAGGTTCAGGACAGATATGTAAATTACTGCTAATGTTTTTAATTCATTCATTCATTATCTCCTGCTTCATCCTCTATTAGGGTCGGGGGGGTTCCCCATGCCCATCCAGGGGAGAACATCTCGAGCGCTGGGCAGATACACCCAGGACAGGGCGCCAATCTATCGCTGGGCACACACTCACTCACACAGACACACTCTATATGGGGCAATTTTGAGATTTCAATTAACTTGATCCATGTTTTTGGACTGTGGGAGGAAACCAGAGAACCCGGAGGAAACCCACACAGACACAGGGAGAACATGGAAACTCCACCCAGATGGGGATTCGAACCGGGAATCCCTAGCGCTGGAGGCGAACGTGCTAACCACTAAGCCACCGTGCCGCCATGTTTTTAATTATTATTTTAATTATTGTATTATAGTATAGAATCATGGCAACCATTGTGTATGAGGGATCATATGTGGCAGCCATTGCTGATGCCGGATTATAATCATTGTGGCAACCATTGTTTTTAAGGGATTACAGTAGTTGTGGCAACTGCAGTATGAGGGATTACGGTTGTCATGGCATGCTAATTAAGGATTATATTATTTATATAAGGCGGCACGGTGGCTTCGTGGTTTAGCATGTTCTCCTCTCAGCGCTAGGGATTCCCGGTTCGAATCCCCATCTGGGTGGAGTTTCCATGTTCTCCCCGTGTCCGCATGGGTTTCCTCCCACAGTCCAAAAACATGGATCAATTGAGTTCTCCAAATTGCCCCATATAGAGTGTGCGTGTGTGTGTGTGTGTGTGCCCTGTCCTGGGTGTCTCTGCCCAGCGCCCGAGGCGTTCTCCCCTGGATGGGCATGGGGAACCCCCCCCACGACCCTAATATAGAATAAAGCGGAAGATAATGAATGAATGATTTATGTATAATTACATTAGCAACTATTGTTTTTAATCCAGCAGCGATTTTCAGAAGCCCAATATAATAATGAATAGATTTTGATCAGATAAAATAAACATGTGGATGCCGTTTAACAGAAAATGTGCATATATTTATTTATTTATAATAATTAAAGGTTCTGTCAGAATAAAACATCTTCGATGAAAATATAGAACAGCTCGTTCTACACGTAATGTAGAGATCGATGAAGAGCAAGTTTCTTAGTAAGTAAACGTACAGAAGGTCTGATGCAAAGTAAACCAATCTGATCTGTGTGTTCCTGCAGATGTGCACCTGAAACAGCTGTATACGGGATGAATCGAAATGAAAACCCCGGGGGAGTGAAGGAACCAAGGCGGTCCGTCTGAAGCCACGGACGGTGTACGAGGACGGTGTACGTCTAACGTTCCTCGAGCTTTGCATAGAACTAAAGAAAAAGTGCACAGGACTTCACTTTCGCTTTCGTCCACACGGTTCCTGCGACGGACCGCAGATCAGTGACGGCTCTCTGTGAGGGAAGGCAGTCCATGTGAATTTCCCCACACTGAGGAAACAGCGTCCAATATCATTGTTATTCAGTTCTCCTGAAAGTTCCACTTCTCTATAAGCCGCAGAATCACCAATCTGCAGTGAGTTCAACCGCCTACAGAACCCGTTCATTACGGTGTGGAACATCAGCAGGTCCCTTTTTAAGGCTGAAGTCTGCTCACTGTTTAAATTACATTCTGTATTACACAAAACACTCGTTTTGGATCTCTTTATGGCTTTGCCCCGCGTTTTTGCAGCTGCGTCAGTTTATAAATCACAAAATCACCAGCGAAGGATTTCTACAAGGTTTTGGAGCGTGCGCGAGGTCGCTCTCCGATCAGGGTCCCATCACAGATTATTTCACTGATGTTCCACTATCAGCAGATTACAGTAACATCTTATAATGTCTGGATTATTAGAATAGGCAGCTTGAGTAGGGGTGCGTCAGTGCATCATTGCTATCGTGAGGCAGAAAAAGAACGCAGAAGGCATGTCCTAAATATCTTCCATTCATCCATCCATTAGGGTCATGGGGGGGGGGGGTTCCCCATGCCCATCCAGGGGAGAGCGTCTCGGGCGCTGGACAGATACATCCAAGACAGGACGTCAATCTATCGCTGGGCACACACACACTCACACAGACACACTCTATATGAGGGCAATTTGGAGAACTCAATTGACCTTGATCCATGTTTTTGGACTGTGGGAGGAAACCGAAGAACCCGGAGGAAACCCACTCGGACACGGGGAGAACATGGAAACTCCATCCAGATGGGGATTCGAACCGGGAATCCCTAGCGCTGAGAGGAGAACATGCTAAACCACTAAGCCACCATGCCCCACCTTAATTATCTTAATTATTCATGGGTGTGTTTTGGGTTTAATGTGCAGTAAACCAATCAGCGTGCTGCGTTGGTGGTGCTCCGAGTTTGGCAGATTGCCATTTCAACGGTGCAGCTTTGTGTTAATGCAATTAAATTTATTTTATATTGTTTTTTGTTTATTTTTGAAGTTGACGGGCATGCGCTATGGGTTTGTGCACGCACTGATGTTGAAGGTGAACTGTACCTGAACACGCCTCATTTCGATATTTACAAGCTGAGAGCGAAAGTGGACTGTTGGCGGGGTGTTGCACCAAAATATCATAAGTACAACCAGAGTGCTGAAATGTTCCGGGACAAAGTTATATGTTGAAAAGCGGCGTGCTAAATAATTCCCTACCGTAGTTACAACAGCGACCTCTACTGACTAACGCTGATATTTCATGCTTACGACTACCCAAAATAAAGTCAGATGGAACTTCATTTTGTCTGAAACCCAAAAATCCGAGCGTGTTGAGGGCGTGGTAACCGGATGTGGCATTTAGAAACTCATCCCTTACATGTTGTAATTAAAAGTGTCCAGTTCTGCGTCATAATTTGATATCTATTGACAAAAGAGTACAAACAAATCCCATCAGCATGTTGACAGTTGCTTAATGTCGTTTGCCCAACCCCTAGTGGGCAGACGGGGTGATACAGGTAGAGTGAGTTCAGTTTCGAGGAATAAAATGTCAAATCGCTTTTGTAATAAAAGAAAAAAAAGGAAAAACACAATATATGAAAATTAATCTGTACTTTCTGCTCATTCGTCGACGAGTAAAAAAAATAAAATGCCTATTGCTGAATCTACAGTAGTACAATTAGGAGAAGGAGGCTGTGCGTGAGCCGTTCGCGGAGCGGCTCCAGCCGAATCTTCAAGGAAAAAAACCCCCAGCCGCGTCTTTTACAGTCCTGACTGCAGGTGTCCTCGCGACTTAGTAAAGGCCACTGGGTCGTACGCGGGTGGCGATCACCGTTCCGTCACACCGCCTCACGTCGGTCACAAATCCTCCTCCATGCTGAAGCTGCTGCGGCGACTGCTGGTCTTCGAGGCGCCGGGCGAGACGGAGGAGAGCAGCGGGTCGTGGCCGCCGTCGTCCATCAGGATGTCGCACAGGCCCATTTCTCCGGCCATGAGGGCGGAGTCGAACATGGTGGAGGCATGCTCGTCCAGCTCGCCGAAGTTCAGGGCCCCGAAGTCCACGGGAACGTTCATGGTGCCGCCGACCGGCGAGGCCGAGGGCGGGGGGGAGAGGAGGGCGGAGACCGTGGAGTGGTTCAGGGCGGGTCCACCCAGCGTCAGCAGAGTTTTAGACTCTAAAGACATGACCTGCTGCTGCTGCTGCTGCTTGATGCTGGAGTCAGAGAGCTGAGTGGACACCAGAGTGTGATGATGAGCCTGCATCTCCAACTCCTTCAGCCAATCAGATAACGGAAAGAATTAGAACCTCGGAGCTGCTGCCCCCGGTCAGGTCATTGTTTTATCTCTCTGCTTTTCTTGCGGCCTGCGGCGTCTTATTCATCCTCCCTCTGCGCTTTCTTTTTAATCCTACGCTCATTTCTTCATCCAGCTGATTCATTCCTCTGCCTTCATCTAGTTTTTGTTTCCTTGCTAATAAACTTTGACTTTACCTCCTTGAAATCATACTTTTTTCCCCATTTAATTTTTTTTCTTTCTGTCCTCGAATTTCTTTCCATTCTCCTTACCTTTTTTTCTCTTATAATTTTTAAATGCCCCTTTAACGTGTCCTTCTTCTCTTTCCTTCTATTATTGTATTTACTTTGCCTCATCTTTACTTTCCTCCCTCTTTTTCTGTATTTTCATTTCTTGCCTTGCAATAATTCATTTATTTATTTCATCCCTCACATTTCTCGTCCATTTTCATTTCTTTCTTTTTCTTCCCTTTTCTTTCCATCAGTTTTTTTTCAACATTTTCTTACTTCTTCACTTCCTTTTCTTTCTCTCCTTCTTATACTTATTTGACTTTTCGTTCCTCTCCTTGCTTCCATCAGCATTTTCCATTTTTTCCCCTTGTATTATTTTGTTAAGTCTTTTTAGTTATTTTTTTATTATCTCCTTTTCTTTCTCTTAATTTTGTACTTTATTCTTTTCTCGTATATTTGTTTATCTATTTTTTTTACTCTTTTTTGTTACTTCTTTGTTATATATATATATATTAATTTTTTTTATTTTTATTTGTCTTCTCCCCCTTATCCTTTCTATTTTTTTCATTTTAAAGCTTTAGGATTCATTTTCTCTATATTTTTCTTCCTTTGTTTCGTCCTTTACATTTCGTTACCGTTTCATACATTTTCCTGAACATGTCGAGCAGACTGACCTGTATCCGCAGCAGCAGTGCTCGGTTGGTGGTTTCCAGTTTCTTCTGCCTCTGCTCCATCTCTTTGGCTCTGTGCTGCTCCTTCTGCAGTTTACGGATGTAATCCACAGAGGCCTTCAGGATGGTGCCCTTGTTCCAGCGCATCTCACTTCAAATGAAGAGGGAAAAAAAACAAAACGCTCATTATAAACACACTGGCTTTGGTCACAGTGCAAAAAAATAAAAATATTACTAACATTTATATATTATATTAATTATATAAATAATACTGACGGGTCTGTGGCCTTTGGAACGAGTTCTCCGAGCTCCTTTATGCGATCGTTGATGTTAAATCGTCTCCGTCTCTCAACTACAGAACGAGAACGTGGATTAGTAAGACGCTTCGTGATGATGCCTCTGATGAGGCTATTAATAGCTGATGTTTAAACACTCACTGAGGTTGTGGTTGTCTTTCTTCTGACGTTCCTTAATGAGAGCTTTGGCCTCGGCGTCTAAAGCAATTAAAACATAAAGATACGTCATGGGCGGCGCGGTGGCTTAGTGGTTGAGCATGTTCTCCTCTCAGCGCTAGGGATTCCCGGTTCGAATCCCAATCTGGGTGGAGTTTGCATGTTCTCCCCGTGTCCACATGGATTTCCTCCGGGTTCTCCGGTTTCCTCCCACAGTCCAAAAACATGGATCAAGTCAAGTGAATTCTCCAAATTGCCCCATATAGAGTGTGTCTGTGTGTGTGATAGATTGGCGCCCTGTCCTGGGTGTATCTGCCCAGCGCCCGAAACGTTCTCCCCTGTATGGGCATGGGGAACCCCACC
>JAFMOD010000092.1:445852-508065 GCA_019802435.1 Corydoras maculifer
TTTCACTGTCGGCTATCAGCTTTAAAACACACACTTGCCAGCGTGCGAGGAGTGTGTGCGAGTGTGTGTGCGTGTGTGTGCGCAACCCCCTCCGCCCATCGCGGTCTGTTGGTAGCCATGTGTCAGAAGTGTCTGTTGGCTTCCAGAGAAGTTCGGGATTCCACGAGCTCCTGCACAAACTCAACCGCGAGCATCCGAACGCGAGAGCGCAGACGCATGCCGAGGCTTGATCGCTCGCCGAGCGACTTATGAAGCAATTATTGACGGGAATTACAGCGACGGCGGATTCTTCCTTAATTCCTATTAAAGTGCAGAGTTCAAACCCGGCTGAAGACAAAGCTCATTGATTTAAATCTCAAAACAAAAAAAAATTAATGATAAAAATAAAAATTGCTGGGTTTCAGAAGAGGTTCGTAAAGCGTTCACGCGTCAGATTTACGGGACGGGCCGATGCTGGCAGGCGATAACGCCATTTAAAAGCCTTTATATTGTCTGGATTGGTTCCAATGAAGTAAACAACGATTTGAAAGGAAGATCAAGTTGACCTTTTTTTGCTTCAGCCCAGGGGGCGTTTTTAGGGTTTAGAAACATCAGGGGCTTTAGCCCAGATCCCTTATTTCCCCCTCTGCCCTCTTTAAAAAGTGCCTTTTCATGAGTGTATTTATCCATTTTTCAAACTGTTGTTACATTATTTTGTTTGATCATTCATTAGTTTTCCATCCATCCATTATCTTCCGCTTTATCCTCTATTAGGGTCACGGGCGGGGGATTTCCCCATGCCCATCCAGAGGAGAACGTTTGGGCGCTGGGCAGATACACCCAGGACAGGGGGGGCAATCTATCGCTGGGCACACACTCACTCACACAGACACACTCTATATGGGGGCAATTTGGAGAACCTTGATCCATGTTTTTGGACTGTGGGAGGAAACCGGAGAACCTGGAGGAAACCCACACGGACACGGGGAGAACATGGAAACTTCACCCAGATTGGGATTCGAACCGGGAATCCCTAGTGCTGAGAGGAGAACATGCTAAACCACTAAGCCAGAGAAAGCTGGGGCCACTGATTCGGGGCTACTGACAAAACATCTGGGGCTGTAGCTCTGGAAGCCCAGGTCTAACGACGAGCTTCAGCCACCTGATAATCACGTAATTATTAAACGGTTAGTACATCAGTGTCTCACTCAGCCTTGGTCCTCACAAGGTTTCTTCCTTAAAAAAACAAGACGAGGGAGTTTTTCTTGCCACAGCTGCTTTGGCTGTTCTTCGGGAGTTGAGATTAAAAAAAAATAATTAAATAATAAAAAAAAAATAATAATATATATATATATATATATATATATATATATATATATATATATATATCAATAAATCAATCAATAAGTTCGTAAACGCGATAACGGCCGCGACTCATCGATGGTTCATGATAATCCATGTGTTAATTAGAGTTCAGAGCAATTAACATTTTCACAACAACCTCCCACGTGTGTGTGTGTGTCTGTGTGAAGGTTACACGCCTCCCGATCAGTCTTATTATTCCACTACAAAAAAAATTGCGACATAAAAACATACAAATCAAAAGCATCAGAATCAAAGACTGGATTCATTAACATAGAGGAAACAGTTTGGGGAAGGCCCCCATTGTTTTTTGCAGTGTGTACACATATCGGGATCAAGGTCCTCTCATCCCAACATCAGTGTCTGACCCGGTGAATGCTCTTCTGGGTGAACGGGATAAAGATTTGCACGAGCCCACTCTTAATCCAGTAATAATCGTTTGCGGAACGGGAAGCCACGCAGCTCCATGTGTACGACGCATTTCAGCGACTTTGGCGGACGTTGGGCAGGGTCGGGGTTCTTGCTCAACCGCGGGGCTGTGCCAGCGTTAGAGCTTTACACTTTAGCTGTCTGGTCCGCAGTCCAGCAGCATAATCTCTAATCTCTAATCTGAAGCCTTCAGCGGTGTGGCCAAGGGTTCGGTCGGCAAGACGTCCAGGAGCCAGCACAGGTGAAATAAAAGCACACAGCTGAGGACAAACACCCCCCCCACCACCACCACCACCACTCGGGATTCGAACCTCCGCCCTTCCCTCCGGATGTGTGTCATATTGGTGAATGATATTTACCGTGTTGGGCATCTGCAGGTGGGAGTCGATCAGCGTCATGAACTCGTCGTTGTTGAGGCTGGACTCCAGACTGATGATGTCATCGATCACGCCCTCCATCTGCGCGGGGATGCAAAAAAATGAAAAAAATTTAAAAACGGCGCAGAAATTCAGCCAGTGGCGATCGCCGAGGACCGGACGGAACGTGAGCCCCGACCGCGCGTCCGCGTTCCGAACGCGTGCTCTGAACGCGTGGGTCAGCCGTGGTCGGCGCTGAGTCATAAAGAAGAAGGAGCTAAAAAAGCCCGACGCGCAGCAGTTTCACAGTGACGCACCGGCCACACCGCCCTGAGCCACAGAGAACGCCGCGCCGACCCCACTCCAAACTCCGGGGCCGAGCGCGGGGCTCCCGCTACCCGAGGGGGACGTGGGGGACGCCGAACTCATGGTGTGATATTTGCCGGCACGTTGCGGCAGCGAGCGCCGCCAGCCCGCGAGGACCTGGCCGACCTCACACGGGCCCGACAAAGCACGATATTGTGTTGACACAGGGAACTGGACACACTTCTGAAGAAACTGGGCATAATGCTGATGTAATCAGCCGCAGCAGCACAGTTATCCACAGGCAGCTCAGCATTTTATGGCTGTGTGTGTGTGTGTGGGGGGGTAAATAATTAAATCTGTGCAGTAGGCTGCCCCCTTTAATGAAGGGTTAACAGCGATAAGACTCCCAAACCCCATATGGAATCATATCAAAAAACGCATCAGCCCTAAACCCTCTTAGAATGGCACTAATCAGCGACTGGCACAAGCGCCGCGTCTACGTGTGGCAACAGAGGGCAGCATGGCGGCGGGGTCACCCTGTAAAGCCTGCGCTCCTACACTGCCACACTGTACAGGAGTCCGGCATGAGCTGGCGGGGTGTCAGGGGACGGAAGCCGAGGGGAAGGGGTGGTAGATACGTGCATCGCCCCTAAACTGGTACCTCCTCAGATTTGTGTTTAATAGAGAGGGGCATCTCAATTGCCCCCATTTAAAAAGAATGAGTTATTCGGAAGGTGTGCGCGGTTGGTAAAAACGTTCCGATGCGATTGGACACGGAGCCGGCAACCCGCGTGACGAGCATGTGGTTGGCATGTTCTCCTCTCAGCGCTAGGGATTCCCGGTTCGAATCCCAATCTGGGTGGAGTTTCCATGTTCTCCCCGTATCCGCGTGAGTTTTCTCCGGGTTCTCCGGTTTCCTCCCACAGTCCAAAAACATGGATCAAGGTGAATTGAATTCTCCAAATTGCCCCATATAGAGTGTATCTGTGTGAGTGAGTGTGTGTCCAGCGATAGATTGGTGCCCTGTCCTGGGGGTATCTGCCCAGCGCCCGAAACGTTCTCCCCGGGAGGGGCATGGGGAACCCCCCCCCCAATACTAGTAGAGGATAAAGTGGAAGATGATAGATGGATGAAAATGAAGTTACCTCCTCTTTATTCGGGTTCAGACTCAGCACGGCCAGGGGGCTGCTCGGGGTGCTGCTCACAGCCGGGTTCAACGCGGGCGCGGACGATGGCGAGGTCACCGGGCCCTGGCTGGCCGCTTTGCTGCCGAGAGTGTGGGAGAGGTACTGCTTGACCTGCTGCCGCTGGGCCTGCTGGATGTGGTACTTGGTCGGGTTTTCCAGGTGAGTCTGAACCTGACGACAGAAGACACTCATCATCCAAAACATCAACGCATCGAGGTCTCTAAATGTTCATGAATTCACCGACACGTGTTTTACAACGCCGTCCTGCAATCGATAAATTATTTAATGCTAAATTGAGAGCAGTTTAAGGAATTTAATTTAGATTTGGTAAATTGCACCCACTTCACCTCAGCAATATGGATGACACATACCACTAATTAAAACATCCAGCCATCCATCCATCCATCCATCCATCATCCTCCACTTTGTCCTCTACTAGGGTCGCTGGGGGGGGGGGGGTTTCCCCCATGCCCATCCAGTGGAGAACATTTCAGGCGTTGGGCAGATACAGGACAGGACGCCAATCTATCGCTCACGCACACACACATACTCTAAATGGGGCAATTTGAAGAACTCAATTGACTTGATCCATGTTTTTGGACTGTGGGACTGTCCCACGCGGACACGGGGAGAACAAGGAAACTCCACCCAGATGGGGATTGGAACCGGGAATCCCTAGCGCTGAGAGGAAAACATGCTAAACCACTAAGCCATCGTGCCGCCCCCAATTAAAACATAATTATAAAAAAAACGTTTATGCCAAAGTCCTGCAGGATGTTGGTGGGGAGCCTCATTCTAAAAGGACCAATCGGGATGGAGGATGCAACACATCTGCTCTTTCGAAGACTTGGCTAGAACATCGCACGTGATGACGTACCTTTAGCACCTCCATAGGGACCTGCGTGGGCCGAGCGGACGGCAGCGAGGAGCCGACGGAGATGGCGGGAGAGGAATCGGCGGACCGGAGCTGAGCGCTGGACGCCTGCTGCTGGGCTTCCCTCCTCTCCTGGTCGTGTGTCTGCTGCCTCATCAGTTCCTGCTTCATCAGCACGCGGGACATCATGGCGGAGGTGCCCAGGGTCACCGCAGGGGTGACGGGGGCGAGGGAGCCACTGAGGAGAGGGTGGAGTTCAGTTTAGGTAGGGTGACCAGATGTCCCGCTTTACTTATCAGGCGTCCCGCAAATTGAGACGTCGTCCCGCATTGTTATTGAAAGTCAGACTGAAGTTTTGAAATGCGTGTTTTATAATCTGCCATTGGACGGCGGTGTTGTCTGTTATCGGGGGAGAGGCGGGCTGTTTGAATGCCAACCAATCAGGAACGCGAACGCATGTTAAGGGCTCGCCCACCAACACAAATTAGGTCACCAACAATGCAAATTAGGTCATATGTAGGAATATATATATATATACATATTGGTGTCCCATATTGTCCCACGTAAAAATAGTCTTTGTCCCACATTTGGTGAATTGGAACCTGGTCACCCTAAGGTTAGGTCACTGGCATCCTGATAGATAGACCTTATCAGGTATCTTGACCTGACAGTAGGGGTCACTGTTGTGGTGGAGGTTGATTTCAGTGTTTGGTGCAGAGTGGTGGTGCAGGACTCCAGCGTAACGGACGTTGTGTGGATCATCGTTTAATTTTACCCCCAGGGATTTAATAACCTTTCCGCAGGCCCCTCCCTCACCCAAAAGACCCAACTACCTCAGAAAACTTCCCACAAAAGCCCCACGTCTGCCGTTACACAGCCGTGGAATTGTGCTGAGTCACAGCGGGAAGTCCCAGTGCGCCGAGCAACAACAACCATCGTGATGAGGGTTAGGAGACGAGGACAATGAACGTCAATCGATTAGAAGAGAGTCTTCAGCCCACCTCACAGGAAACATTCCCCCGTGGAGCGGGGCGGGGCGGGGCGTGTTCATAAGCTCAGCCCCTCTGCGTGTACATGGACAAAAAGTATGGGGACACCTGCATTTTGTGTTTTTATGTCCAATATGGGCCTATTGTATCCAAAATGTGGCCTAAAGGTCCAAAGTGCACGGTTGCCCCGGTACGTTCATCCTTATCCATCCATTATCTTCCGGTTTATCCTCTATTAGGGTCGCCGGGGGGGCGGGGGGTGGTCCCCATGCCCATCCAGGGGAGAATGTTTCGGGCGCTGGGCAGATACACCCAGGACAGGGGGGGGGCAATCTATTGCTGGGCACACAGACACACTCTATATGGGGCAATTTGGAGAATTCAACTGACCTTGAGCCATGTTTTTTGGACTGTGGGAGGAAACCGGAGAACCCGGAGGAAACCCACGCGGACACGGGGAGAACATGCAAACTCCACCCAGATGGGGATTCGAAATGTGAATCCCCAGCGCTGAGAGGAGAACATGCTGAACCACCAAGGCACCGTGCCGCGATCATCCTTATGGAGGTCAAAGAGTCAGAGTCAGAGTCGACTCCTTCGGATTCGGACCACATTCGGATCACCAGAGGCTAAAAGTGAGTCGGGGCAGAGATTTGGATTAGGGATTAGAGGGGCTGCTTCAACAGGATTTGGTAAGGCTGAACAAACCTGACAAATAACGAAGAGGGGATTATTATTGAGCCGTCCACATTCGCCGTCGTCCGGGCTGAGGGGGGCGCCGGCGTACCGATCCCTCGCCGCTTTTCCAAACGAGGGAACGAGACGGACTCATCGGCGGGCATGTGTTTTGCGTTTTCACGGCATTCCTTCGGGAGATTCACGGCAGGGGAATGCCTGCGGTCGACGTAATTCCGAGCCAAACAAGAGATCTGGATGAGCAGCTCATGAGCACAAAAGTGCCCCCTTAACCCCCCCACCCCCTGAACCCCCCCCCACCCCCGGAATTCAGAACTTGTGGTTGCTGAGAGGCGTCTAATGGAGAATTGTTGGGTTATTATTTAAGCGCTTTCTATTATTATCCGGCGGATGATTCTTGCCGCAGTATCACACATTCTGGCTCTCGGCGACGGCGAATCACGTGATCCGACACCTCGAACCGAACCTGCGACGACTGGAGGCGTCGAACGCTCGAGCGAGAGGAGTGCAGGTGTGAGATCTTACCCGACTGTGATTGGCTGACTCTTGAGCTGGTAAAAGGTGTCGGGATCAGACGTTAGGACGCCCTCCACCTCGATATCAGCCACGATTCCCGACTCGGGGAGGAGGGGCTCCACGCTGGGAGGAGAAAAGACCGACGTCATGAGTTCACAGGCAGAAAAGACATGTTTTAAAAAGCTCCAGCAGCACCACTGTGTCTGATTCACTTGTACAAGTGCAACACACACCACCACCCCCACCATCATCATCATCATCAAGTCAGCGTCACTGCAGAGCCTGGAATGCTCCCCCACCTGAACAGTACCTGAGTAGCAATGTACGGACTACAGTCTGTAACGGTGGAACTACAACGTGTCCTTACGATAAGTCTGCAGTCCGTAAGTCATCACTTGTGTTCCGCACTGAGAACCACAGTTAAGAGACACCCTGCAGATGTTGCAGCAGCTGCGCGGTGGTTGCGAGGGGCCTCGGGACCTCAGCAAAGAACCCCGAAATAACACGTCGAAGGTGAGCTGTTCTTAATCTGTCCTCGTAACTTCCTCATTCGGTCTCGTCTGCGCACCCACAGCGTCGACTTCCTCACGCGGTCCCAACGCGCACCAGCCTCGCGTTTGTGGCGTGCCCTCGGAGGAACGTCCTCGACGTACGCCGCTGTCTTCGTACCAGTTTGGAACACATCACAGGGACGGCGACACGTCCAGAATCCAGAATTCCACGAGACGTTACATCAGACAAAGGGGCTCCAGACTTCAAAGCAATCCGGAGGACGAGGACGGCCAGACGCCGGGGGGCGTTTTATAATTTTGGGAATGAGATTGTTCCCTGCGTGTGATGTCAGCAGACTCTTATCCTGTGTGTATGGCATATACGACTATATAGGCAAAAGTATTGAGACACACTGATTTATTATGGTGGGTTCTACACCATGACTATGCAATAGCTGTTCGTATGGTAGGCCGACACACACACACACACACACACACACACACACACACACACACACACACCATTTACTACTTGATGAGTGTAAATTCACACACACTACCCGTTCGCACATACCCATCCATCCATTATCTTCCGCTTTATCCTCTATTAGGTTCGCAAAGGTTGGGGGGGGGGGGTGTTCCCCATGCCCATCCAGTGGAGAACGTTTCGGGCGCTGGGCAGATACACCAAGACAGGACGCCAATCCATCGCTGGGCACACACTCACTCATACAGACACACTCTATATGGGGCAATTTGGAGAACTCAATCTGCTCTTAAATACTCTGCAAAATATTGCATACAACATACATTATATGTGTGTTATACTATGTATTGTAGTTGTAGGGCAGCTTAGTGGTTTAGCATGTTCTCCTCTCAGCGCTAGGGATTCCCGGTTCGAATCCCTATCTGGGTGGAGTTTTCATGTTCTCCCTGTGTCCATGTGGGTTTCCTCCGGGTTCTCCGGTTTCCTCCCACAGTCCAAAAACATGGATCAAGTCAATTGAATTCCTCAAATTGCCCCCTATAGAGTGTGTCTGTGTGAGTGAGTGTGTGCCCAGCGATAGATTGGCGTCCTGTCCTGGGTGTATCTGCCCAGCGCCAGAAACGTTCTCCCCTGGATGGGCATGGGGAACCCCACCGCGACCATAATAGAGGAAAAAGCGGAAGATAATGGATGGATGGATTATAGATGTAATGTCTAGTTATTCCACACACACACTATACACACAAACACACACTACACACAAACATACACACACTCTACACACACACACTACACTACACTACACTACACACACACACACACACACACACACACACACACACACACACACACAAACAAAACAAAGCACAAGCTGGTTTACCTTTCGAGAATCTTCGTGACAAAGTGAAAGTGAATAACATCCCAAACTCTGCACAGCCTTCCGAACGGCGTCGGCTGAGCTTTAAAGCATCGCCGCTGTCATTGTCATGGCCATGTTTTGCCCCAAAGGGGCGTAACATCTAATGTCACTCGAGCAAACTTCGTCTAATGAAACGGCAAGCGTCACTTTAACTTCAGCCCATAGAATTAAATCCGCTTAATCCGCCGCCATCCGCTCACAGCTCACACGCCGCGCGCACACCCAAACCCAACGGCGAGACGAACATTAGGAAGCTGAGCTCAGGCCGCTTGCGCCGTTTCACCACTAGAGGGCGAACGGAAACCGGGACATGTCAACGGCGGGACGCGTCACAAACACCACCGCGCACCCTGCTCCCTAAGGACGGCCTTGCTGCCTCCAGGGCAGCCTGTACGCTTAATAAAGCTGCAATAAACTTATTAAAGATTACAAACGTTTTGTATGTTTTATGTGCAAACCCGTGACTGTGTGAAAATAAAACGTAAGTCGGCGCTCAAACTAGTGCACTTTGTAGTGACGATTGTGCCATTTGAGACACTCGAACGATGACCGACAAACCCACCCCACCACCGATCTCAAGTGATGATTGGTGAGGTAAGATCGTCCTGCGCTCTGATTGGCCAAGTGAAACGCACAGCTCTTTTAAAAACCAATCACAACTCAATAGGCGGGTAATGGAGGGAAAATAGGTGGAAAATAACAAAAATAAATCCTGGTTCTCTATTTATTCAAACGTCATTTATGACACATTTATAATACAAATAATCTTAAAAAAGACCCTACGTATTATATTAAACACAGTACTATCAAACACTATAATAAAATTTAAATGTATAATTAAAAACTAGTTAGTTAATTAAAGACAATGTGTAACTCGGGTATTTATTAAAATTTTGAGGTAAATTATGTTAATGTGCTTGTTATTATTCATTCATTCATCGCCTTCCGCTTTATCCTCTATTAGGGTCGCGCGGGGGGGGGGGGTCCCCATGCCCATCCAGGAGAGAACGTCTCGGGCGCTGGGCAGATACACCCAGGACAGGACGCCAATCTATCACTGGGCACACACTCATTGAAACAGACACACTCTATATGGAGCAATTTGGAGAACTCAATTGACTTGATCCATGTTTTTGGACTGTGGGAGGAAACCGGAGAACCCGGAGGAAACCCACGCAGACGCGGGGAGAGCATGCAAACTCCACCCAGATGGGAAGGGTATTCGAACCAGGAATCCCTAGCGCTGAGAGGCGAACGTGCTAAACCACTAAGCCACCGTGCTTGGTATTAATGACATTTAAAACAGTTAAAAGGGCAAATCTGTAGGATCGTCAACGAAATTCATGTCAACAAGTCAAAAGTGTAGATAATAAGCCAGAGTATTTTGTTGACTGAAGTAAATGAGTGTTAACAACGACATTCCTTCAGGTCGGCCGAAAGTACACGATTCCCCCGAATCAGCAAACCTTCATCCTTGAGAGTAAAAAGCTTTGGCAGCTCTGCTGAGTCACTTCCCTACAAACAGACGCTCAGGATCCAAAGATCAAACAGATGGAACCACATTTCAGAGCAGACATGCGCCCTGCGCTACAGCACATGGGCTTTTTCTTTTTTTTCCTTTTACAAGTGGGATGTTTTCCATTAACAGGTCTGTTTTTTTTAACTTTTTCCTAAACCAGTGTGGAATTCTGAGAAACAGAAACAACGAAAACTGCGACTCAACACCAAACACAAAAAGTTTAACCAACCAACAAACAACAAAGGAGCCATGTACCTGCATCTTATTTCACATTATTAACTATCTGCTTAATATAAAGCAACTGTTTAAGGTTTGGACACGCCCCCTTCTGGCTCCATTCTCTATCTCCTCCACTTACCATACAGATGGACTTTGTAGTTTTAATTACAGACTGTAGTCCATCTGTGTTCTTTGTTTTTGTAAGTCCCCTGTTGGTTCTCTGTTCTCTATTCCATCACAGAACAGGTATCATTTGGGTGGTGGATTGTTGATTGTCGGTTTTGCAGTGACACTGATGTGGCGGTGGTGGGGGGGTGGTTAGTGCAGCAGTGCTGCTCTAGTTTCATTTAAACACCTCAGTGACACTGCTGAGATAGGACTACTGCACCCACCCAATAACCCCTGCTCTGTGGTGCTACTATTGAAGTCCTGAGGATTAGAACAGAGAACACATGTACTGTAGAAGTATAGAAGTCCATCTTTTCGGTAAGTGGAGCAAAAAGGGGGCGTGTCCAAACATTTGATTGGTACTGCATATACATAAATAGAGGAGAAGAGAGAGAAAGAGAGACAAGTAAAAAAACAGAACATAAACAGACTTCCTGTCTTGTTCCTGGAACCAATCCATGATTACAACCTTTGTGGCACAGTGCTTTGTTTTGCTGAATCTATTCTTCTGTCATCGGATAAACAGATGAGGCAATTAGGTCGATCAGCCACAACGCTGAGCTCAGGCACATTCTATTTATATAAACACAAACACACTGCATAGAAATAAGGTATCTTCGTCTTGCAGTTGTCCCCAGTAGGAGGCGCCACAAGAGATCACCTCCACCTGCATGTCCTATCTCACAACAACCATAAACCTCCTCTTTGTCCTTCCTCTCCTCCTGTCTCTCCTGTGCCCATATGAAAGTCCTCCCTCCTCTGTACATGTCCAAACCTCATCAATCTCACCTCTCTAACCTTGTCTAAAACATGTCCTCCCTGTACCATCCCTCTGATGAGCTCATTCCTAATTATTCATTCATTATCTCCCGCTTATCCTCTATTAGGGTCGCGGGGGGGTTCCCCATGCCCATCCAGGGGAGAACGTTTCGGGCGCTGGGCAGATAGAACCAGGACAGGATGCCAATCCATCGCTGTATTCCTAATTATATACACTAGATCATTAGAGACGTCAAACTGACCAAAGAACCTGGATTATGATCTCGGTTCTACCTCCCAAAACATGTTCATAAAGGTTGGGATCAGGGTTCTGTGTGCATCAAGTGCTGGAACAGCTCAAACATGGCTTTCCGCAATCTGTTCCCACAAATTTGGGACCATACAATGGCTTGGCGCTTGATTTTCTACATCCATGGCAACCGAATGCATCAATATCAACATCTAAATCCAATAATAAAGGTTTAAATGATCCATACAGTGTTTATATGAAGCCCGGTGTAGTGGTTTTCACAGGTGATCCGCTGTAATTGCTGTTTTCGGTGCTCGAGGGTAAATAATCATATATGTAAACAAGGCTCTTAACCGATTTGACAAGACAAACAGAAACTATGTGAAACAAACCTAATGTTTATACCCACAGGAGAGAAAACCAGATCAGAATTAAGAGGATCGTTTAAAGATTAGGGGTCCCGTTCAGTGAGGGACACTTAAAAGTCTTTGTGGTGTGTGTGGTTCTTAAATCCTCACACATTAAAGACAAACGGGCCCCTTGTCCTCCGGGTCATTATGCATCGCGGCGTGAGAGACCTCCTCTCATTCGCACCGCTGAGGATGTGAAAGCAAGCCCAGCTCGGCCATCAGCGCTGACTGCAGGGTCACACCAGCGCAGTTCCGTTTTTTTTTTTTTTTTTTCTTCCTGCGGGGACAGAGCGCTTACTGTGCATTCCGTCTGAACATTCGGTCGATCCAAGGGTCACGCTGAGTGACTGAGATATTTAAAAAATAATAAAAAATAAGATCTGTTCTGCTGAGTATGCAAGTCGTCAGTCAGATGAGACGGAGTGACGGGATCAGCTGTAATTAACTGGGTGAAGGTTTGTAAAAATAAACTCATACATAATTAAATAAATAAATAAAAAGCAGGAGCATGGTGGCTTAGTGGTTTAGCATGTTCTCCTCTTAGCACTGGGGATTCCCGGTTCGAATCCCCATCTGGGTGGAGTTTCCGTGTTCTCCCCGTGTCCGTGTGGGTTTCCTCCGGGTTCTCCGGTTTTCTCCCACAGTCCAAAAACATGGATCAAGGTCAAATGAGTTCTCCAAATTGCCCCATATAGAGTGTGTCTGTGTGAGTGAGTGTGTGCCCAGCGATGGATTGGCATCCTGTCCTGGGTGTATCTGCCCAGCGCCCGAAACGTTCTCCCCTGGATGGGCATGGGGAACCCCCCCGCGACCCTAATAGAGGATAAAGCGGGAGATAATGTATGGAATAAATAAAAAAGAATAATAATAAAAAGGAGGCCCTGCGAGGTGGACCGACGCACACGGACGCCCCTTACACACCAAGTCGAGGGGTTGATGAGAATTCAATGGAATCTTGAGCTGACCCGAACACGTGGGGAGAGTGCAGGTTTATCTTTAGGAGCTCGATCGACACATTCCGAGTTTTGTTGGCCTTCCACTGACCCACCGTTGAGGGAAATCAATTCCCGAGCACGCTCAGTCGCTCGCCTTTAATCAGCAGTGCTGCATGTACGAGGCACTGCGTTCGATGGCAGTCAAACGGCTCCAATTTGCATGAGGTTGAAAATGCAACTGACACTGTGAAGTCATTTACAGGAAGGAAGAAACGATGGCATGGTGCGCAGGGTTAAAACACACACACACACACAGGTTGATTACAGAGCCTCGGGGCTGTGTACTATAATTCGGACTTGTTTTTCTGGGATGGGAATGGGGCAAGTACTGACCAGCCCCAAAAAGATTCCACCGAGGGTGTAACTCCCTTCTCACATTTACATTTACATTTTGGTCATTTATTGGACGCTTTTATCCAAAGCGACTTGCAAGGTGAGCACAGGGTTCATCACAACATCCCTGGAGCCATGAAGGTTAAGGGTCTTGCTCAAGGAGCCACACTGGTGACTTCAGTGGACCTGGGATTTGAACCCCCAACCTTCAGATTGATAGCCCAACGCCCTGACCACCGAGCTACCACCCCCTCACATCGGTTTTGTTGGCAAGTCGAACAAACCATAACACACACAGTGACCACTAAAAAGGAGACACCTCCAGCTCCACCTCACATAGGGATTCAGGACCTCCACAGTCACAAAGTGTTGCACAGGTACGACTGAGTCACGCACATCAAACACCGCCGTGTCAGTGGACTGAGAACAATCCACTCACCTGAAGTCCTGACTGTTACTGTCTCTCCTGTTACTGGAGCAATAAGGGGAGTTAGATTAAGTGTACAGAGAATGGACGCACACTAACACACCACCACCAGCACCACCGCACTTGTCCACAACACCGTAGGTTTAACATTATCCACCACCCACATAGCAGCCCTGACTACAAGAGAATAAATAAAATATCTCCACATACTCCACATCCACATTTCTCCACATACTGGTACAACAAAAACAGAGAGGGTTCAGCAGGAGCCTCCAAAGTACAGCAAACTCATTCATTCATTCATTCATTCATTATCTCCCGCTTTATCCTCGGGGGGGTGTTCCTCATGACCATCCAGGGAAGAACGTTTCGGGCGCTGGGCAGATATACTCAATCCATCGCTGGGCACACACTCACACACACAGACACACTGTATGGGGCAATTTGGAGAACTCAATTGACCTTGATCCATGTTTTTGGACTGTGGGAGGAAACCGGAGAACCCGGAGGAAACCCACGTGGACACTGGGAGAACCAAAGCAAACTGATATTTTAATTACAATGTCATCCAGGGGCAGCACGGTGGAGTTTCCATGTTCTCCCCGTGTCTGAGTGGGTTTCCTCCGGGTTCTCCGGTTTCCTCCCACAGTCCAAAAAACATGGATCAAGGTCAGTTGAATTCTCCAAATTGCCCCATATAGAGTGTGTCTGTGTGCATGAGTGTGTGCCCAGTGATAGATTGGCACCCTGTCCTGGGTCTATCTGCCCAGCGCCTGAGACATTCTCCCCTGGATGGGCATGGGGAACACCCCCCCCCCGCGACCCTAATAAAGGATAAAGCGGAAGATAATGGATGGATGGAATGTCATTCAGGTTCATCCAGCCATGGAGACAAGTGGACACGCCGTGTCCTCCACAGGGTATGGGATGGAGAGGACATTGAGACAGGACTCACCTGATCAGATTGAGAGACTCGGTGGAGTCGAGGATGACGTACACGGTCTGCGGCTGCTCTCCGGGTGGAAGCGGGACCTGGCCGCTCGGCTGCGGATCCGGATTCTCTTTGGCGTCTCGCTGATGCCTCGCACGCAGGCCGGACATTTCTCCACGAGCTGGACCCGACCCGACCCACAGCAGCTCCCCGACGCGGCGGCGCTTCACCTCCGAGGTTCTAAAGAGACGCGAGAAGCCGCGCGCACTTCCCCCGGCGCGTGCGGAGCCTCAGAACAACGAGATAAACAGAGCGAATAAACGAGATAGCGCGGCTGTCATTAGCCGAACACACGCGCCGCGGCGGAGGCGCACTGTCTCGTGAACACACGCACTGTTATTCTAAACGAAGTGCCTTTGGTCGGACGTTAATTCTGGAGAACGGCATTACGGAGCGACTCGTCCGGCCGGCGGGGCAGGAGGCGGTGGGGCAGGAGGCGGCGGCACTCTGAGCACCTTCCCAACTCCGACCGAGAACTGGGTCCAAGAGGAGTCGACTCTCTGATTCGAACGCTTCCACCTAGAGTCGATTCAATAAGGCTCACTTGAATTCCATCCATCCATTATTCATTCATTCATTATCGTCATCTTCATCCTCTATTAGGGTCGCGGGGGTGGGGGTGGGGGTGGGGTTCTCCCTATGCTCATCCAGTGGAGAATGTCTCGGGCGCTAGGCAGATTCACCCAGGACAGGACAGGACGCCAATCTATCGCTGGGCACACACTCACTCACACACTCTATATGGGGCAATTTGGAGCATTCAATTAACCTTGATCCATTTTTTGGGGGAGAACATAGAAACTCCACCCAGATTGGGCCCTGCTCACTTGAATTAATGAACTTTATGGAACGTGACTCACAAGAGGCGATATTTTAAATATATATATATATATATTCATTCATTCGTCCATCATCTTCCGCTTTATCCTCTATTAGGGTCGTGGTGGGGTTCCCCATGCCCATCCAGGGGAAAACGTTTCGGGAGCTGGGCAGATACACCCAGGACAGGGCGCCAATCCATCGCTGGGTATATATATATATATATATATATATATATATATATATATATATATATATATATATATATATATATATAAACGAGATAGGGCAGCTATCATTACCCGAATATATATATATATATATTAGATTGGGACATTTAGCAGACGCTTTTATCCAAAGCGACTTACAAGGCGAGCACAGGGTCAATCACAACATCCCTGGAGCAATGAGGGTTAAGGGTCTTGCTCAAGGACCCACACTGGCAACTTCAGTGGACCTGGGATTTGAACCCCCAACCTTCAGATTGATAGCCCAAGACCCTAACCACTGAGCTAACCCGCCCCTATATATATATATATATAGGGCGGCACGGCGGCTTAGTGGTTTAGCATGTTCTCCTCTCAGCGCTAGGGATTCCCGGTTTGAATCCCCATCTGGGTGGAGTTTCCATGTTCTCCCCGTGTCCGTGTGGGTTTCCGCCGGTTCTCCAGTGTCCTCCCACAGTCCAAAAACATGGATCAAGTCAATTGAGTTCTCCAAATTGCCCCACATAGAGTGCGTGTGTAAGTGAGTGTGTGCCCAGCGATAGATTGGCGCCCTGTCCTGGGAAGATGATGGATATATATATATATATATATATATATAAGACATTAGAACGTTTTACTTTGGTTTTATAAAATTAAATAATTAACAGGGTTTTGTTTAAGATTCGACTCCGGAACTCGCCTCTCATAAATAGCGCTTTTGAAATCGTGACTCAGAATCGACTGACTGAATCGAATCTCCCTGTAAAAGCAACGGAAACCCCCAAAGCATTATAGGAGGCTCGAAAGGGGGCGGGTTCGTAGGGCCAGTCAGCCAATAGAAAAGTCGAAGGCGGGGCGACACATGTTTACAACTTAAAGCGTTGAAAGGCTGACAGTGAGAACGGAGTCGACAGTCGGAATCGGTCCGTTGCGCATAGAGTCGAATCCAAATGTAAAATGTCGATGTTGGGCCGTTCATTGTAATTGAGAGACATTCTAAACATCAGGGAGAAAGTTACGCTAAACGCACAAAGCGGGGGACTGATGAAAGCAACCGCCGCCGACTAAAAGCTTTGATATACAGATGGTCTCAGAGGACTCGGCTCTCTGACGCGACACGTCAATAATTAGCAGTTTCTTTAAAGAGTTGGAATCGATTCTTCTGAATCGAAAAAAAACGCTGGAAACCCCCGGCGTGACGTAACCATATTACGAGCATCGCGAGAGGGCGGATAGACATGCCGAAGAACCAATAGAAACGTTGGCGGCTGGAGCTGCATGTCGTGCCAACCAATCATACGGCAGGTCGGACAGACTCAGTTTCGGCTGTACCGTTAAAGGGGGCGGGTCCTCACTTCAGTTTTACCGGCAATTTCGTCATCCGAGCGGCTTCCAACAAATCAGTTTGTTATTCTGCAGTTTTAATATTTGTTTAATAACGCACCGAAAATAACGTTTTTTCTATGATATATTATGCCATGTGCACTTCAAGGAGGAGCTTAAATCTCGTTGTACGATGTATACTGTGTATACTGACAATAAAGACTTTCTATTCTATTCTAAGAATTAAATATTTGGAAATATGTCCACTCAAAAGGTTCAATACATTAAATGTAGCTTTTTTTTAAATTTACATTTGTTTTGTAGGGAAAATGTTGGTATAGCTGATATCTTGGTAAACATCTTCCCCATCCATCCATTATCTTCCACTTTATCCTCTATTAGGGTCGTTGGGGGAGGGGGGGTCCTCATGCCCATCCAGAGGAGAACGTCTCGGGCGCTGGGCAGATACACCCAGGACAGGGAGGCAATCTATCGCTGGGCACAAACACACTCTATATGGGGCAATTTGGAGAACTCAATCGACTTGATCCATGTTTTTGGACTGTGGGAGGAAACCGGAGAACCCGGAGGAAACCCACACAGACACGGGGAGGACATGGAAACTCCACCCAGATGGGGATTCGAACCGGGAATCCCCAGCACTGAGAGGAGCACATGCTAACTTCTAAGCCAACGTGCCGCCCGTAAACACATAGAATAAACGAAGTTTGGTATGTTCTCCACATATTATTAAATATGCTCAGTGGCTGAACTGACCACCCCACACATACACAGCAGTGACCTTTCCTTATCTGACATCATTAAACACATTCACAGTTTTTTTTTTTTTAATAGCTTTATTTCATAAACATTTTCATGATCTTGCACAGAATTCATTGGGTTATCAACATACAATGGTACCCAGTGGCCTGCCACTAATATAATTAACGATAATAATTAGAATAGTACTTGTAATAACAGTAATACTCGTCATGTGTACAGCAAATTTATACAGATGATATCCGTGAGGGAGCACTGACAGTAATGAAGCTTAAGCCGGACTGGGTTCTGAGGGAAAACGGCACACAATGCAAATATTTCCCGGCTGAATTTATGGCGGTCAGATTGGATCGGATTCTTGCCCTTCTGATCTGGCAACTTTAGAAACGATGCCCTGATTAATGCCACTGTGGATGAACAGAATTATTTACAACGAGCAGAAAATAAGCATGACGCAGAGTGAGTAGCATTCACACGACACCCGGCCAAAGCAAACATTTAGAGAGTCGAGACCTCTGTGATTTATCTATTTGAACAGTTTAAAAATCACAAACCCATGTGGGTCGGTGCTTAACAGCTGCCTGGGATTACGATTTGCCGAAAAACAACGGGACCCAAATGTCATTTATAAAGCTTTTGGAGGAGCTGGATGCTTTCTGGCCCTTTTTTATTTGGCCGCGTGTTGCAGCTTTGACCTCACGTACAGGAAGCACCCTCTGAACTGAAGCTGTGGGAATGCATGGAGCCGGTGACCACAGATATTTGTTAGTATTAAATAACTTTGAACAGAAAAATACTGCTTTAGAAGAACGTTCCAGTGCCTTAAACATGGTTCTGAAACATACAGCGAAACACCAGCCACTGTATTATAGATAATTGGACTTTGTCGTTTTATAACGACAGACTGTAGTCCGTCTGTCTAGGGTGATGCTCTGTACTGACATGGTGGTTGTGAGTTATGTGAGTACGAGTAGATCAGACACAGCAGTGCTGCTAAACCCTGTATCCATCCACTGTACAATATTGGACACATCCAGCTTATTGCTTCACCTTGTGAATGTAAAACCAGAGGCAGTAGCCCATCTGTTGTTGTTAGTCATCCTCTAATCCTTCGTCAGTGCTCGAAGGATGCTGAACCTTTTTTGATCTTTAAAGTACAGAGTGTAAAGTATGAAGACATTTACATTTACATTACATTTGGTCATTTATTAGACGCTTTTATCCAAACAGACTAACAAGGTGAGCACAGGGTTAATCACAGCATCCCTGGAGCAATGGGTCTTGCTCAAGGAGCCACACTGGTAACTTCAGTGGACCTGGGATTTGAACCCCCAACCTTCAGATTGATAGCCCAACACCCTGACCACTGAGCTACCGCACCCCTCCATTCAACAGATGGACTGATGAATGTAACAGTCTAAATGCAAAGTGGTAGTGAATAAAATAAGAAGTTGTAGCTAAAAAAGTGGCTGATGAATGAATTATGCCTCAAATAAAGTTAACACAAAACAAGAGCCGACTCTGTGTTTGTTTCACGTTGTTGCCTAACTGCCCTCATGTGTCTGTTCTGGAATGAAAAGCACTGAAACTTGTTTACATGAAGTCTTAACTTTCAGGCGGGGGAGTTGCCAAACATCCATCGGGGAGGAGCGAAATCGATACAGGTATCCACATCCACTCCCTTTTCTGGAACCCATCAAACGAAGGGAGGCGGGTTCCGTCCCAAAAGTGGTGCAGATTGAATTCACTGACTTGGCAAATTTTTTTGGTTAAATACGCAGATGCTGTGGTCGAGCCGCGGAAATATTTGCTTTGTTTGAGGCCAGAACATAAAAAAAGACTTTTCCTGGCCCCTCAGATGGGGGGAAAAAAAGGAGAACACTCAAAACCGAAGCCCATCATGAAAAATACTGCAATAACAGCAGTGGATTCCTAATGAGCCGGAAGCTCTACTGCTACGTACCAATTTTTATAGAAAGAACAGTATGAAAAAAGGATGGAGACAATAAATATGGGTGGTAAAAAAAAAAAAAAACAGGTAAACACAGTAACACACAGTAATACAAATCTCCTGCAGTATACTTTGGCAAAAGCGGTTAAACTAAAGGCAAGATGTCGATATGTCAGGAAAGGCAGAGATGGCGAAACCTGGTCCGGTTTAGTCGTGGACGGGACGCGCCGGGTCTGAACGAGTGGCAGGCTCAACTGAAGACTAGACAAATGATCAGAATGAACTATGAACGCACGCACAGCCACATTCACAGAGGAACGACCGCGCCTCTTTTTACAGCCTTCACTTCATAGTCAGTACCATATTTTCCAGACTCTTTCAGTTTGTTGTACGGCGTTTAGGAATCTACGCCTGCGCACGGATCGGATGTTCACCGTATGCATGCTGCAGTTGCTTTGGACACCTAATGACATATACTAGCTTGTCCCGCACTGAAAGGCCACCTCATCGGGGGACTTCAGGGGGTTAACGTATGAACGAAGAACGTGTGACCCTGGGATTCCAACGCGGCATGATCAAAACCGGACCTGGTGGAGTCCAGTGAGCCTGAGTGTGAGCCTGCTGGTCATCAGCAGTGCAGGGCGATGTTTTTATTTGGCATATCTTGTTATCAAGATATTTACAGTATGGCAGCACAGTGCATTGTACCGCATTGGTCATCTTGTAGACAAATTTATCTAAAACGACTTACTGGTATACTCACTGGATGGTGGGGATCAGAGCACAGGGTCAGCCATGATTCAGCACCACCGGAGCAAAGATAAAAGCATTAAGAGCTTTTTTGTAGACACTGATATGATATGACTGATAGCCCAACAGCGTAATCACAGGGACCAGGATATCGGTCAGCTGCAGGGACATGACAGTAAATGTTATGGAGCATCTCTGGGACGCGGTAAACCACATGAGCCAAAATTCCCGAAAAACAATTTGTATGGCCGACGGTGCCTCTAATGAAGTGGTCAGTCAGTGTGCGTTGGGACATTGGCCCTCCATAAGAAAACGCTGGCAGTAGTGGAGGAGCTTTGAGGAGAATCCAAATTAAACTCTGGATTTCGGGTCGGGATTTTAGTCCTGATTACATTGGGCATCGTATTTTCCTGACAGCTTTCCTGTAACATTACCTCCGGGAGGTTAAATCCACACGAGGCTCACGCAGGTGCAGCTTTTCCTTTCTTCCAATGTAAGTGAATACCAAAGAAAACGAGGCAGGTGTGGCTCCTGCTGAGACGGAATGAGGAACGAAAACACACAGGGATTTAAGACGGGATAAGCTGAGCTTTCATACTGAACCAGCTCGTGAAAGTGCATCAAAGCTTCTATCCAGCTCTCAAAATGTAAAGGAGGCCAAGCCAGAACTCGACTCTGGCTCCGAATGAGGGTTTAGTTTTGGTCATTCTGTGATCTCCGCGCATGAAGTCTGGAAAACATGGTAACAACCTGGCGAGTGTTGCTGTCTATTTCATTCTATAGGAAGAAAACCTTCTCAGACGACACAAACGCAGCAGCAGCCCGTCCCGGGCCGATCGGCCTCGGCTGGCAGGAGGGACTCTTTTAAAAACACAGATTCATCAACCCGAGGATGACAGGCGCCGAGAAAGGAGACACTATAAGCACGTACTCTCCACAGGATGCTCGAAACACCATGAGGGGAACACCGAGCTCGGAGATTAAACACCCGACCCACAAAACTGGGTTCTGAGCAATAAATTATATTTACAAACGCAACCGTCTTTCAGCCGCTGAGCACTTTTTCCATACACAAATACGACACTGTTTTAAAACGCTTAAAAGTCTCATTAAAACATTCCACTGACGTTTTTAATCTCTCTCTCTATATATATACTACTTACTTTCTTATCAAAACCCCTGTGTTTCTGAGATATCACAGCTCCTATAACAAATAAAAACATATGCGCACACCTGCGGCACATCTCGCTCGCTATATAAAGTCTCGATCATATCCAAATCTAATACAACTTTATAAAGAGCCAATAAAGAACAGTCCAAATCAGGGATCATTAAGAATACACGAGGCCAAAACCGTGCTCGGTTGCAGTGCAAAAAATTCTCCACCAGGTGGCAGAGGGGAGCTGTGGTGATCTTTAGCTGTCTTGTATCACACTGGGACTGGGTTCTGGGGTTGGGGTTCTGGGGTTGCCAGATTTAGGACTGATAAAGGTTTCAGAGTGTTTATTTATAACGGCTAATAAAGCGTAATATTCCATGTATGTAGTCTATATACAGCATGTGCTTCTTGACAAACATGTGCATTATTTATAAAAACACTCCTGAAATATGAAAAAAAAAATAAAATCGGGTGTGTAAATATCACATGGCATGTTAAGGTGTTAATCTGTTACATCACAGTCAAATGGTCCATGATGCTTAGCGTGCATTACTGCAGAGTACATTTGTGCTTAACGGAAGCTTTTTACTGGCACAATTTTTGACCCTAACTGTAAATCTGCTTTATGAGGTTCACCTTGTAACAGCCCTTTCAGGCGCTGAGCATGCGTATCAGTATGAGAGAGGGTTCTGACACGCGGAGACGCATGGTGACTGCTCCGTACTGCTGTGTGAGCCTGGATTGTGATAAATGGAAGTTTAAACCGTCCCCTCGGCCCTGTGTTGATCCTGATTACAGAGGACCGGAGTAAAGGAGACGTATAAGGAAAATAGCGGAGTACAGACTGTAATCCTAGAACTACATAGCCCATCTATAAGGTAAGTGGAGCTGTGGAAATGGACAAGACGTGTGAAAACAAAAATGTATATGAATCTGAGGAGGCCATAATTAATTAACACATGCTGTATATAGTCTGAAGTACAAGGAATATATTTTCCAAAAAAGTGTCAATGTTTTTTTTTTTTCCCAGAGCCTAGGCTTCCTAAACACTTGTGCTATTTTGTTTTCTTCACCGTCTGTAAACTGAACTGTGAATGTTTTGCCGAAACCGGCTTCTCCACACTGACATCAACTCCATCAACCTGCACCGAGTCGCTCGGTCACATTGCACTGGGGTCCTGCGCTGTTTCTCTGAAAACGACACCTACACATTAACAAGCACTGAAGTCTGTCATTTAAAAACACAGCCATGATTGGAGAACGAGCAGGTCCATCAGACGGGGAACCCGCCGCCGGGCAGAGGACAGGTGATATGCAGAGCACCGTGTGCAAGTCGAACACACTCACAGGTGATGAGCAATACACAGAGCAACGAACCTGTAGATATCTCATGCAACTTACAACTGACAATTAGAAGAGACCTGTGTGTATGTGTGTGAGTTAAGGTGTGTTTGCTCGTTGTGTTTGTCTGTGTGTGTGTGTGTGTGTGTATGTGTTTCAGAATCATGTCCTTGCTGTCACATTACAGTTCATGTGTGCAAAAAAAAAGGTAGATTTATCAACCGATCATGTGCTTTCTCCGAGAGAACTAGGCTCCTCCCCCTCTTCCTCCAGGGCCTCTGAGATGGAGCCATGCACTTGGAGCTCTTCTCCTCGTCCAGCTCTGGAGAGCACCTCCATCCAGCGCCGCTGCAGCTCCTCCGCCTCGGCGCTGAAGTAAACAGTCAGGTGACTCTGGCTCATCTTGAAGGCGTAGCGCCGCTCCAGACGGTCACATGACTCGGGAAGGGAGACTTCGAAGCCGATGAGAGGGATGCTGCGCTGGGCTTTTACGTCCTGTGTGTGACAGTGATATATAATGTATATCAGGATTGATCATCCAAAAATAAGCATATAGGGGCCACCTTGCCACCTGAGGGTCAGGTAACGCACACCTCACACCATGGTGCTATACAGTCACATTGTCGGAGGTGATGTCACAAAGACTCTTCATGGAGAATCTTTAGATTTTTTTTTTAATTACTGAGGAAATAGAAACATATTTATTAATCTACACGAGTTAACGGATAGCGGCACTAGGAATTCCCGGTTCGAATCCCCATCTGGGTGGAGTTTCCATGTTCTCCCCGTGTCCGCGTGGGTTTCCTTCGGGTTCTCCGGTTTCCTCCCACAGTCCAAAAACATGGATCAAGTCAATTGAGTTCTCCAAATTGCCCCATAGAGAGTGTGTATGTGTGCGTGAGTGTGTGCCCAGTGATAGGTTGGCGCCCTGTCCTGGGTGTCCTGCCCAGCGCCCGAGACGTTCTCCCCAGCGACCCGTGACCCTCATAGAGGATAAAGCGGAAGATAATGAATGAATAAATGAATGATGAGTAAACGGATAAGGAAACATCTCACCTGTGGAGCACCATATATGTAAAGCACCAGAGGTTCATTTTCAGGGATTACGAACCAGGCCTTCTGCCAACCGCGTCCACTGCCCTTCTCCATGTGGTGCAGGAAGCTGCAGAGGACGCTGTTTTCAGCCGCCACAGAGGCCTGTTTCTACAAAACAGAAGACACATTTTTACATTTTACATGCAACGGTATTTGACTTTTCCAGTATGTGGCCTAAAGCATTGAGACTCATCCTGTTGTTACCGTCATGGACTTTATAGCAAATAGTTTGGGGAAGTCCATTTACTACACCTGTGTGAGTGTAAAGTAAATACCTCCAGAATGGATCGTCGCCTTTGAGTGCTGCTGGTCAGACTGGCAGGTGACGGCGGGACTCCCACCAGCATTGTGTAGCAGTCTATACACACGCGATTCGCCCGATTGTTGTCGTACAATAACCGGGCGCGGAACTCGGAACATTTCCCACATACCACCTGAAACCCAGTTAAAATGTCCGTTGGAACAACATCCACCGTTTGCCATTGTGCCGTGTGCTTTGCGTGCCACCTACATGTCCACATGCTTTGCAGTGGTGGCGTCGCTTGGTGATGGAGTTGAATGGTTCCTGGCACTTCATACATAGCGTCACCTCTTTCTCGCGGATTGGCGTGGGCGCACGCTTCCCGAGCTCTGTGCAGTTCTGAGAAAAACACACTTACGTTTCAAATGTGCAGCATTATAAAAAATAATTCATTAATAGCTCGCCATGTGCAATGTGAATGTGAATGTATGGTAATTGGGAAAGAAGGGGGCTCTAACCGGAGAGTTGGGGGGCGTGCAGTCCTCCTCACGCACAGAGCAGTTCAACATACGGAACGTCTCGACACTTTGCTCATGCCGCTGGATCGTAGCCTGGATTGCCTGGGAGATGAAGTCGAAGGCAAGACGTTAAAATACAGTTCAGGTATCAGGGGCTGCGTCAGAGGATCAGCGATCATGATCCGTGTTACCTGAATCCAGTCCTTCTTTTCCTCTTCAGTCCTGAAATAAAGCGATGTTCATGAGTATGTTTCGGCTTATTTTACCGTACAGACCACTGCGATCGCACGTCACACTCACCTGGCCTGCAGCTCAAGGGAGCGCTGTTTTCCCGACACCAAAAACGTCCGCGGGACGTTCATGCTGCTCGCCTCTTTTAACTGCAAATCAGATCGTCACAGAGCTGAGTATCAAACACCTGCCAAACATCTCCATTCCATTTTTTGTCCACTGTTTGGACAGATACTTTGGGACACACGTCCTAATCAATAAATCAGTTCGTGTGACGTCCTCTATAAGACAACCCACTTCTAATATACAAGGTACAGTTTGTTATACAATATAATATCAATATAAATCCTGGATGACATTTGGAGCTCTTTAAATCCTACATACCGCACCTTTAAAATGCTGACACATCAGATCAAATTAATTATAAATACAAGAAACAGCCATTAGAGTATTTTAAACTGCAAACAAACGCCGAAACAAATTACAGGTTTGAATCTCCAACATCTCACCGACCCAAATTTCAAACATCTGGTGCAATAATGCGAGCGATAAAAAGAAATCAGGCACAAAGGAGATGTTTTTTTTTTTTTTTTCTCATGCAGCAGACTGCCTGTCTGTGGAAATTCTGTCTTCAGCATGCTGTCTGGAAAATCCAGTATTTATGGGAAGTTCACATTTCGAACTATTTTGGTCACGACGGCACTCGACGGAGGCTCTTTGCTGGCAGCCGATGACAAACCCACCTCCATGCCATCCACGTCGATCCTCGCCCGCACTCCGAATTTCTGGCCGATCAGCCTCAGCTTCGGGACGCAGTACAGCAACCTGTCGTTGAACTGCAGGGATCCAGAGAGAGAGACACATGACAGCGGGGGGGCTTCTTATCAGGCAGAGGAACATTTAAGGCCAAGTGGAAGTGCAAGAGACTGTGGGGGGGCAGGTGGTACAAATCCCTTACCAGTATGAGGTATCTGTCCTGCGAGGTTCCGTTCTTGGCTGACAGTTTGAGGATGTGTCCCTCCTTGATGAGCTCGTTAGTCGGGTTGACGATGTCCTCCTCTCCACCGAGCAGCTCGTACACCTTCAGCAACTTCCTCATGCGCTCCTGAGAGACGGCGCAGACGCACAGACACGCTCACGAGTTTGTTAACACGTCGCGCTAACCAGCGCTTAGGTGAGTGTTAGTACTCGTACTAGTTAAGGAATTCCACATCTTAAGTTCACAGGCGGCTCGGTGGGTTAGTGGTTTAGCATGTTCTCCTCTCAGCGCTAGAGATTCCTGGTTCGAATCCCCATCTGGGTGGAGTTTCCATGTTCTCCCCGTGTCTGCGTGGGTTTCCTCCGGGTTCTCCGGTTTCCTCCCACAGTCCAAAAACATGGATCAAGTCAATCGAATTCTCCAAATTGCCCCATATAGAGTGTGTGTGAGTGAGTGTGTGCCCAGCGATAAATCGGCACCCTGTTCTGGGTGTATCTGCCCAACGCCCGAAACGTTCTCCCCTGGATGGGCATGGGGAAACACCCCCCCCCCTTCCCGCCGCGACTCTAATAGAGAATAAAGTGGAAGATAATGGATGAATAAATAAAATGAAAGTTCACAGGTTTGACTCCTAACGAGATCCTGGGTGAAGCCTGATCAACGCGATCCATTCGAATTAAAAAGCAGCAAGTCTCAGCTTTGAACCTCCACTCACCATTTTCCTGATGGCTGCGTTGGAATGTTCGGCCGCCGTGGCGATTAGCTCCAGTGATTCTGAGAGAGATGAGACAGCCATGTTTAACAGACGGACAGACACCAGGAGTGAGTATAGCAGAGTATAGTATATATCTTTTGTTACGAGGGCCATCAGGCTCTATAATAATACTGTTTTGGGCAGGAAGAACAAATAAAACGACAGGACATTTAAAATACTGTCTATTGTATCTTTGCACATGATCACTTGATCTCCATCCAGACTGGACACTTTATTTTCACTATTAGTTTTGATACCACTACATGCACACTTGACACTTTATAATAGTGAATAGTAAATTGTAAATATATATATAAATATATATATTCATTCATTATCTCCTGCTTTTATCCTCTATTAGGATCGCGGGGGGGTTCCCTATGCCCATCCAGGGGAGAACGTCTCAGGCGCTGGGCAAATACACCAAGGACAGGGAAAACGCCCCAGGCACCGGGCAGACACACCCAGGACAGGGCGCCAATCCATCGCTGGGCTATATATGTGTAAAAAAAAAAATATATATATATATATATATATATATATTTTTTTTTTTAATTTCCCTCTTTTTTTTCTTTTTTTTTTTTTGTACTGTTATTGCTATTGGCTGCTAAATTTCCTTCGGGATGAATAAAGTATTCTATCTATCTATTTGTAGTACTACAGCCTCACGCTACTCATATCGTACTGATAGTGATACACCCCCCCCCCCCCCCCGGCTGGGTTTGGTGCTCCGAAAGCGTGTTCTTATAAGGGAACTTGGCAGGAACTCTTAGTTCGTTCCTCACATTCCCGGTACACAGGAAAGAGCCAACGTTTTGAAGCTGCAGCCTATCCGATCCACCACCCATCACCTCCACTGGAAGAAGATTGAAGTCTGTTTGCGGTTATCTAATGCACACTCACTCTGCGCATCCTTAAAGTCCTCCGCGTCCTCGGGCAGCCGATGCAGGTAGTCCTTCAGTAGGAGCTCGTAACGAGGGATCCGCTGCACGGGCTCCAACATGTGGTGCTGTAGAGTCAGGTTGCCGCACATCTCCTCTTTCTGCTCGTCCACACACACACACACACACACACACACACACACACACACACACACACACCGGCGCACACGGGACGAGAAGATCAAAGGCAGAAGATATGTATGAGATCATGCGCACAGTCAGACACACAGTCGCGCACGGATTCCGAATACAAAGACCATGTATTTGTATTCAGTCGACGAACAGCCTGCCTTCACCACGGTTCCCTTCTGAAGGTTCTCTTAAAAACATCGAAGCGTTCCCTGGATTATTAAACACCTAAACATCAATTCATAGTTCAGGGTTAAAAATCACTCCCAGAGAGTTTTATTGGAAAAGCAGTTCATTCATTCATTCATTATCTTCCGCTTTATCCTCTATTAGGGTCGCGGGGGGGGGGTTCCCCATGCCCATCCAGGGGAGAATGTTTCGGGTGCTTGGCAGATACACCCAGGACAGGGCGCCAATCAATCACTGGGCACACACTCACTCACAGACACACTGTATATGGGGCAATTTGGAGAACTCAATTGAATTGATCCATGTTTTTGGACTGTGGGAGGAAACCAGAGAACCTGGAGGAAACCCACGCGGACACAGGGAGAACATGGAAACTCCACCCAGATGGGGATTCGAAACGGAAAAGCAGTGTTGAATGAATTCTTTTCTGTGATGAGGAGCAAACGGCTGCCAGCGGTGATTGCAGAGATTCGCCTGTCAGGAACTGATTAGAATCAAAACAACTTTCAGCCAGAAGTGACGAAACCGACGGAATACATTCTGCATCATAACCTCATTCGATTTGATCTCTGCGGGAAACGCGAGCCACACACGACTGAGTGATGTGTCATTCGCAAACGTTCAGATTGCAGCTACTATGAGCCGGATGGTGAGGGTGTTGAGTTGTAGGAGAAACTACAAATCGGCAGGCGTGAAACCAAGTATCAACCCTGCAGTTCCATATTCACACCTTAAATAACTCCCAATGTTTGTTCTGTCTTATAAACACAAGTATAAAGGTTGCTCTCTTTCTTTAAGGAAGACCTTGTATAACCATTCACCTCGTATAACCTTAAAACCTAACAAACCCTCTGGAGTTTTGCAGCAGGCACAGAGGTGTTGTCATAGAAACATCACTCTAATTAAACCAATCCAGCAGAATTCAGGATTAATTAAGGCAGGGTAGTTAAAAGGCCCGATCGCAGGTGCCCGCCGCGCGATTTGTCTGCTGATCAGACCTGAATGGCGCGTGCGTTCGTTTCGGTAAAGGTGTGAATTAGACGCGGCGCAATCCAATCAACGCCACAAGGATTTTCTCACATCGGCAGAGATGTGATCATCTTCCTCATCCTGTGCCAACAGACGGCCGTGCTTCCACTGTCTGGAGCTTTACACACCCACACACACACGAACGCCGACGCCATGCAGCCTGACGGAGCTAACTCTGAACGGGGCAGATATCGGACACGCTGATTATCATCTCATACATCCACTGACCACCTGCTCGGTTCCTCACGCCTTGTTCTCCACTGAACACAAAGATGAACTTCAAACAGAACCTGGATCTCTACATGTTTCATTCATTCATTATCTTCAGCTTTGTCCTATATATTAGGGTCATGGGGGGGGGTTCCCCATGCCCATCTAGGGGAGAACGCACCCAGGCGCCAGGCAGACACACCCAGGACAGGGCGCCAATCCATCGCTGGGCACACACTCACACAGACACGCACACATACACACAGGATATGGGGCAATTTGGAGAACTCAATTGACCTGATCCATGTTTTTGGACTGTGGGAGGAAACCGGAGAACCCGGAGGAAACCCACGTGGACACGGGGAGAACATGGAAACTCCTCCCAGATGGGGATTCGACCGGGGAACCCCTAGCGCTGAGAGGAGAACGTGCTAAACCACTAAGCCACCGTGCCGCCGCTCCATGTTTCAGTCTTTGAAGAACGATGTGCGGCCCTCAAATCATAATTAATTCGGCTGACCTGAATGTCGTGGACGATCGCTTTGAACTGCGACGAGCGCTCCATCCAGGTGTTCACCAGCTCCATGGCCGTGTCGAAGTTCTTCACGTATTCGCCGTACATCTTCAGGAATGGCGCCAGCTTCTGCAGGATGTCTCCGATCCGAGGGTTCGCATCCCTGAGGGCACGGGTTTGGAACCATGGGTTGAAATTATGTGGTCTTCATTCATCTACTCTGACCTCCACCCACCCACCCTCCGCCCCCATCACATCCCACTCACCATTCCTCCATTCGTTTCTCCAGGGCTGGCAGCAGGAACTGCTGGTGGAAGCAATAGATGGAGCAAATGTTGGAGAAAATGCCCATTACCACCTCGCAGGGGAAGGAGCCCCTCGAACGCGCCTCCTCCATCAGCTGCCCGCAGAAGACCTGGTCCAGGAGGTGAAGCCGGGACACGTATGCCTTCTCCGTGTGCAGGAGCTCGTTGGCGATGTTAAACACACGTTGCTGGACGGACAGCTGCGCACACAACATCCACAGAGCTGCTTAACTAATGATGACCAATCACGCTGCACGTTTCCCATCATTCACCGCCCCGTCGTCCGCCGATCAGCTCCACCTGCCATGTGGATGCAATCTGTAGTTCCAAATCTAACTTACAGACTGTAGTCCATCTGCTGCTACATACGCATAGAAAGTCACACCACCAACACTCATCCACCACCCAAATGATACCTGCTCTGACTAAAATAGAGAAAGAGATGGACTACAGTCTGTAATTGTAGAACTACAAAGTCCATCTATACAGTAAATAAAGCTGATACAATGAATAATGACTGTGGAAACCTGGAGGTGGATCTATAAAGTGGACAGTGAGTCTGAATGTCATGTGATCATGATGCCCGCTGCGATCGATCCCGAATGAGGACTCACACAATACAGGTAATCAATGACTGAATTAATCACGTGCACACTGTAGTCTCGACTGTAAAAGATCGATGAGAAATGATAAACTATGTGAGAAATGAGGTGAGATCCTAAACATCTCCGCTCCCATTGGCTGGACCAGCGCCGAGAACTTTACCTCTACAGAGTCCTGTCTCTCCGTTTTGGGCTGAGGCTGCATGGCCATGGCATTCTCGCTCTCGTCTCCACTCCCTTCCTCCAAATCGCTGTCCCCTTCCGAGTCCCTGCCCCCCTGCTCCCCGGCGGCGGCGGCTCCCTCTCCGGCGGCGCTGTCCACGCAGCCGCACGAGGACGACGAAGAGAGGCGAGGGAGAGACAGGCACACCTCCCTCTCGTCCCCCGTGAAGCACAGCTCCTCGCTGTGGGACGGCGAACTGATGCTGTCGATCCCGCTGTCCCGATTGGTCAGCTTGCCGTCCGTCTGTGTCTGGGGAGGCAAGGACAATCGGTCCGGCGGGGTTTCCGACTGGCCGAGGTCCCTCAATTCCACGGCATCCAGGAGTCTGTCCGAGGCGCCGTAGCCAGACTCCGTGGAGAGGCGCTTCGCGGAGCGGGACGTGGCCAGGTCGACGTCCTCGTCGGCCTCCTCTCGCACCTCCTGCTCCGGCGCGGCCTCCTCCATGTCCCGCTGTTGCTCGTTGTCCTGCTCGGTCTCAGCGGGTAGAAGGTCCGTGGGTTTATGGAGCGGCTCGCAGGACTGGAGCGGGTCGGTGCCGGGCTGCTGTTCGGGGAGCCGGGGCACACACATGGATCCGCCGCTGATGTCAGGAACCATGATGATTTGCTCCCTGCACAAAGACAAAGACATTCAGAGTTATGTTGGGCTTAAAATCATTACACACAGGCTCCAACTGATTTAATTACATTAACGATCAGCTTATAGACAGTGACTGGAGTAAAGCTGATGCTCTCTCTCTCTCTCTCTCTCTCTCACTCGCTTACCTCTCGAACCTTTCGATGAGGGACAGGACGCAAGTCGGGGAGGAGCTGTCCTCTCCGCGTGGCACAGGGACCCTTGATTGGCGAGGGTCTGCCGGGAGTGGCCGGGATGGAGGTGGGGGGAGGGGCTTGTCCGGAGGCCGGGGTCGCCTGCCGCCTTGCTGTTGGAGATGTGGTGGCTTCGGGGGCACTGAGTGAGACAGGATCAATAATCACAATCCCTCCTGTCAGGATGCTGATGTCACAAAACCCTTTAACCTTAAAACAACTGTCCCGCCGTTATTCCCTATTCAGTTTCAACAACAAGATTAAACGACTTTAACGAAATGTCTTCTACCTTGTGGTTTAGGACCGGGTAGTGGGGGTCGTGCTTTGGGGGGCACAGGAGGGGCCTCTTGTTGAATGTTCTCGCTCGTGCCATTACAATGCTGGAGCCCTAGTGGCCCGGGGTCCGAGCACAGGCGCTGAGGGGCTTCGTGGACTCCCAGGCTGGGACTCGGCTCCAAAGACACGCTCTTGGTTAGGAGCCGAGGGCTGGAGGTGGATGAGCCTGTGGGAGACAAGACGAGACGCCAAAAGAGATCAGCTTTTAATCAAAGATTTAATTCATTCATTCGTTCATTCATTATCTTCCGCTTTATCCCATATTAGGGTCATGGGGGGGTTCCCCATGCCCATCCAGGGGAGAACGTTTCGGGCTCCGGGCAGATACACCCAGAACAGGGCGCCAATCTATCGCTGGGCACACCCTTACACCCTCTATATGGGGCAATTTGGAGAACTCAATTGACTTGATCCATGTTTTTGGACTGTGGGAAGAAACCGGAGAACCCGGAGGAAACCCACGCAGACATGGGGAGAACATGGGGATTCGAACCGGGAATCCCTAGTGCTGAGAGGAGAATGTGCTAAACCACTAAGCCACTGTGCCGCCCAATCAACGATTTCAATCCTATAATTTCACACTATTGGCGGCACAGTGGCTTAGTGATTTAGCATGTTCTCCTCTCAGCACTAGGGATTCCCGGTTCGAATCCCTATCTGGGTGGAGTTTCCATGTTCTCCCCGTGTCTGTGTGGCTCTCCTCCGGGTTCTCCGGTTTCCTCCCACAGTCCAAAAACATGGATCAAGTTAATTGAGTTCTCCAAATTGCCCCATATAGAGTGTGTCGGTCTGAGTGAGTGTGTGCCCAGCGATGGATTGGCATCCTGTCCTGGGTGTATCTGCCCAGCGCCTGAGACGTTCTCCCCTGGATGGTCATGGGGAACCCCCCCCCCCACGACCCTAATAGAGGATAAAGCTAATAAGATAATGGATGAATGAATGAATAATTTCACACTGCAGCAAACCGTCAGAGTCGTCGGAGCTCAGACTGAAGTTCAGACTGAAGTTCAGCATCATTTGTAAACATATGTTTGCCAAACGTCTGAAACACGTGTTATCAGTTATTGAATCGTTCTCCTATTTTATGCCTGTAATTATCTGCATCTGTCTCGTATCCTCTCTAATTATAAACACATCATCGTTTCCCGATTTAAATATGGCACGAGGATGACGACGGCGAGGATGAGCCGTGGGACGCAGAAAAAGGAATCGGTGGATCAAAGAACCCCCCGTCCCCCCATTCATTAAATGCAAATCCAAATAAGCCCGGGTTTGAGGGAACTCGGTGTGCGGGGTGGATTATAAGGTTTGAGAGCTCGCTGCAAAATCCTTCACACTTTTATCCTCTTAGGCGTGATTTTCCCTCCTCATGCGAGCTCCTGATGTTGCCACCGAGGTTCTGTGACTATCAAAGCCAAAGGCATGATGGGAAATGTGCCATTATGGTGAAAGTGCTCTCGGCAGACTGAATACTTTCTGCAGTGTTGATCCATTATGGACCCTCTTGAGTGGAATAATTATCCTCCGCGACGCGCCTCGTAAATTCTGTAATTATAAAGTGTGATGAAAGAAGAAACGGAAAAAAAATAAAATAATGTCACAGCTCTGCTACGTTGTTAAAGCAACTGTATGGACGCAAGTATGTGGACACCCCACCTCATAAGTTTGGTTTAATTATGACATTTAACATCACACACCCTTAACCTGTGGCTTAGTGTAAGGGTGGAATGACACTCTTAACATGTGGCAGCACTCATCTGTACCGCTGCTTCTGCAGTAACCACCTTGACTGGTTGTTATAAAAGAGGTGGTGGGGTCTTTCTTCTGATTGACCCTCAGATTGAAGGCACTGGGATTGCAGGACTGGAGTGTAAACCATTGGACCTATCGGCCCCTAATCACTGAATTTGGATGTTTGAACGGGATTCTTTTATGAGGAGAGTTTATGGAAGGCCCTTACCTGTGTTAACATGACGGTGCCCCATCGCACAAAGCCAACTCTATAAGTGTTGTAGCGGTGTAATGTGTAGGTGTGTTAATACTTGTGAACATCCTGTGCCCCGCTCTGACAGACATGCTAATGCCGGAGGAGCTTCAGGAGCTGAATTTCTGAGCGTGAGTGGTGAATGCTGCATGCGTGGGTCTGGAGTAGATTATGTAGGTCAGTGTGTTAGCGTCTGAGCTGCCGTGCAGCCCTGCTGTGTTATGATTTGAATGTTTAGTGACTCGATCAAGCCCATTATTTCAGCGCCCCCCAGGGGATAACAGCAGAAAGATCAGGGGGAAGCACGAAAACAAACTAAAAAAAAGGGCCACGTTGACGTACTAATGGAAAAGCACGGAGAGACTGGTAAGGGCCTTTTTTTAAAAGTGGCACAGACAGGTCGACCGGCCCCAGACGGCCCCTGCGTGTGTGATGTTGCCATTTTTAAAGAAAGCAGGGGGGGGTGTGCTGGCATGATTCCCATGCACAGATCTAACCGGTTCCATATGATGACACTCATACCCACTTTGGCGGGCGGACAGATGAAATGACTTCCACATGCTCCGCTGAAAAGGCCTTCAAGGAGAAAGAGGAGAGAAAAACAAAGGCATCCAGGCCACGGGCTCGATCGCTCGGCGTCTTCTGGGTTTGCTTTATTCGACGTTTGATTTACTTCTGAGACTCACCGTGATACGGTCCAGTGATCGGCGCTATAAAGATGTTTAGACTGCACATGAACAGATGCGTTGACCCACAAGTTCATCTTGGAAAATACTGAATGCATGTAAACAAACACCCTAACCATCTGTCTCACGAGTCTCACAAGCGATACAGACACGACACTTAAAACCCTATACATATAAACTAAACAGCCTGCACAGACGAGAACCCGAACTTCGAAATTTTTTAAATCATTCGGAAGCCGTCCCGTCTGCGCTACATCACTTGCACAGAGTTTATTTGCTCGGTTTTAACACACAGTTGGAATTGAAAGTGTTTGTTCTGTGTTAAGTCTGCAGCAGTAAACAGAATGTAAACAGTAGACAGTGCATTTAACAGAGTGTCAGGATTATTGCACGATACATCATAAAGGAAAGTGATTTGGGGATTTTGTGAGGTATGAGGTGATGTAAACAGTGGGGTGTGAAGAAGGGGGGGGCAACGTAGTCACGGGTCAAACTCTGAGCAATGGAAGTGTGCCAGGCGATAAATCCTCACCGGGGCCAGCGGAACTTGTAATTAATGACTGAGTGATGTGTAGCCAGAGGAAAGACTCTGATAATGATCCATGATGAAAAGGAATGACACACTGCTCTCTGAGGTGTCTACATAACGCTCAGCCATCTTCAGGCAATCGCATAAACTCTCTGCCTGCTTTGTGGGAACAGTTTGGGGAAGTCTGTTTTTATATATATATATATATTGTATCTGTACTCGACTCAAGTCCTGAACTCAAGTCATCGAAGAGTGTCTGACTTCACAAAAACTCACAGAAACTCCCAAAACGCAGACAGGCTTCTGTAGGTGTCCTAATACTTTTGCCAGGTATGGTAATTCATTCATTTATCCATTATCTTCCGCTTTATCCTATATTAGGGTCGTTGGGGTGGGGTTCCCCATGCCCATCCAGGGGAGAACGTTTCGGGAGCTGGGCAGATACACCCAGGACAGGGGGGCAATCTATTGCTGGGCACACACTCACTCACACAGACATGCACGCATACACACCCTATATGGGGCAATTTGGAGAACTCAATTGACCTTGATCCATGTTTTTGGACTGTGGGAGGAAACCGGAGAACCCGGAGGAAACCCACACGGACACGGGGAGAACATGGAAACTATGGTAATAGTTTTTCTAAATGTCTGCTATTAATGATGATAGTTCTTCGTCCCAGCGATCAGACGATGTGTGAGGACGTTAAATGCTCGGTTCAGCAGATTACTCTTTCGCACTCGTCTTCTCAGGCCTTAAATGGCATAAACATGCTCCCCGGGCCTCACGCATGTGGTCGAGCAGACGGGAGAATCATGCTTCCTACTATCACCATAAAACCTCCTCTCTGTAGTAAATAAACCCTCGTGTCCCCTCACGCCTCACGGCTGTGATGTACAAACATTGTGAAAGTCAAAATATCGTCGATTCAGGGAAAGAACTTCTTTCTGAAACAGTTGGATCTATTTACAGAGCAGCCGAAGAACAGATGTGTTCTGGAGCCCCTCGGTTCAGATGCAGTGGAAGGAGCGCTGCGTGTTTCCTGCACAGTGAAGGCGATCCAATAAGTCTGTTTACCAAATGTGAGTTCTATGAAAGTCTGAAAAACAACACGGATGGAACCCTAGTTCTAAGAATGAGTTCCGCACAGCGAGCAGGTGACTCGGCGCACAGCTGGAGTCAGAGTCATACTGCATGGACTATGGACCAAGTATTGGGACGCTTATGTCTTATCCCCACAGAACCCATGTGAGATCTGAAATGAAAAGGCCTCACGATGAGTGCTCTAGCTCATTCCAAAGGGGCTTGATGTTCTTTCACATCAAACTCACTGAATTATACCGCGGCGCGAGGGTGTAATTTGGAGTCTGTGAATTAAAGGCGAAGTCTGCATGCTCCGTGTCTCACTGGCATCCCAAATACCAGAACACAGACCATTAACGAAACCTCTGGCAGGTGGGATGATTGTCTTTAATGACGGTCCATTAGCCTCAGTTCCACCTTTCCGCCTGTGCGTCCATGCCCCCGAGGCAACCAACTGTACAGACCGTGCTTTCTGCAGTAGGGCACAGTCATGCAAGAACAGAAAAGGGCCTTTCCCGAAACTGTTCAATACAGAGCTGAAGCACACAAGCGTCCCATTGTTTGTGGTCGGGTGCCTGAATTTACACACCTGTGACAGTGAATAGAGGTGTGTCCTTGTATATTTGTACATACACCTCCTGAACTGAATACAGACCTCCACAGGGCCATAGAACCAGTTGCTGCTTTGTGTATCACAGATAAGACCTGGATTTTCTGGCGGCAGCACAATTATCAAAGCCTTGGGACGGAGTTGATGTCAACTTTAAATAACAATGTACCTCCTTCAGTGAACTCACTGGTTGGAAGAGCATTAAAGCCAGACGTGCTCCAAGGTCAGGCCTTTGGGAGAAGCAACATCAAACAGGGGAGCAATATTCACACATCCACTCAGCTCCCCGCCTGGCCGAACAGCACACATCAAAGCAGCACGGAATCAAGACCTGCAGAACACAATGCTCACAGATCCACGGTGAAAATGCCTGAATTAATTATCGTGCCCCGGGTGACACTCGGGTGGAGACGGACGAACGGCTGAGCAAGCGGGGGGGGGGGGGGGTATGTGGCAGACCGCAGTTTTGATAAACGCGGCAGAAACGGCTCCCGGTGGGGCACGGCCATTATTCCCGGTGATCTGCCGCCGACTGGAGGCAGCGGGATGATGTATTCTGCGGTGGAGGATCTTTGCTTGCGCAGCCGGTTTCACCTTTCCAGCCTGGTGCAATAACAAGTGTGCAGCGCCCCGTGATACAGACAAAGTGCCACTTTGGGATTACTGGGCGTTCCGGCGTTACGGATGTGACTTCTGATCTTACATTGACTTGCAAAGTGTCTCATTTGCAACCCATGTTTAGCTGTTCAGAGGAACAGGGGGGTATTAAGGAAAAATCAGAAGTAAGGGAAAGACCTCTCTATGTGGAATTAACCAACTTCCAATTACACAGCCATGACCATAATGAAGCGTCCTCGCTGTTCTGGGACAACTGAGTCACAATCAGGGCTGCAATTAATTCCCATGAATTTTAATGAAGTGACGAAAGGTCCATCCACCACAAACCTATCAAACATCCCATTCCTCCTCACAGCCCTAAATGAATTGTAGTTATTAAAAGAGCACTGGGTGTGTTTAATAAAACACTGTCTCCGTACAGGACGCTACAGAAGGCCATGTCCACGTTGGTACTGCTCCGTATTTAGGCTCCATTTCAAAATCAAACTGCACGTGTGTGCTGATTCAACAGCAAACGCTGAAACCGGTTGCTTAGTGGGAGAAAAGTCTCGACAGATTTAGAAAATCAAACCCCTAGGCATAGGGATTCCCGGTTCGAATCCCAATCTGGGTGGAGTTTCCATGTTCCCCCCGTGTCTGCGTGGGTTTCCTCCGGGTTCTCCGGTTTCCTCCCACAGTCCAAAAACATGGATCAAGTCAATTGAGTTCTCCAAATTGCCCCATATAGAGTGTGTCTGTCTGAGTGAGTGTGTTCCCAGCGATGGATTGGTGCCCCGTCCTGGGTGTATATGCCCAGCGCCCGAAACGTTCTCCCCTGGATGGGCATGGGGAACCTACTAGAGGATAAAGCGGAAGATAATGGATGGAAACCCCTAGTCATGCATTTTGGACTGTGTGCTCCCAACGCCTTCATCTGATACAGAATGACCAAGCAAGCCTTTCTAAAAAAAAAAAGGCTTTATAACGTTCAGGAAGCAACCATGACTGGGATGGTAAATGTGTGTGTGTGTATGTATGTGTGTGTGTGTGTGTGTGTGTGTGTGTGTGTGTGTGTGTGTGTTTTCCTCCAAAGCCCTAATTAGTATATGTGCTTAAGATTTTTTTTTAAATATATTCATAAATTATTAAAATCATAAGCAGGCGTCCCTTCAAAGTGATAAAATCTAATTAAGAACCATCACAATCACCCCTGAGTTTACTTCACCAACAGAATGTAACTTCTTTACTAACCCAAAACCAGGTCAGCAACATTAACCAGCCATCCATAAAGGACTCGAGTCGAGTGAGATTTCAGGGCTTCGTTTCATTCCGCTTTCATGTGCAGAGACAGTGAGCGTAATTTGAGGCTGAAGGAACAAAACCAAAACACAAAAGCAAAACAAAAAAACCTCAGCGAGATGTTTGAAATGCCTCCGTCCTCCTGCTCCTGCTTCATGTGTTCCTTGGTTTTGGAACCAGGATTAACAAACTCGACCTCTCTGGGGATCTATGGTTGTTTTTTTTAGACAAAAAAAAAAACAAAAAAACGAAACAATCACAGCCGTCCATCCGCCAGGTGGCCTTTGGATCGATGATCAATTTTAAGTGTCATCCCTCTGCTGACTGAAACATCCATCTTATCTGACCGGACATGAATATTTCATGAGTCTGTCTAACCCTGTTCCTACGGCTGCTGACCCCAGAAGACCTCGCACTAAGATACACGTGTACATGAAGAAGAAATTAAAGGATGGACACATTTACATTTTTTAGCTAGTGGAGGAAAAGAATTCCCATTAGTTTAATGCATGGAATCAGCCTCCATTGCTTTGCTGTAAAAATATAACTGTAGCACAAGATATTTTAGCAAGGGTTTGTTATTTACCAAGACATGTTTTAAAAAAAAAAACTATGAGAGGAGGGGTGGCTTAGTAGTTTAGCACATTTGCCTCTCAGCACTAGGGACTCCCGGTTCGAATCCCCATCTGGGTGGAGTTTCCATGTTCTTTCCGTGTCCGCGTGGGTTTCCTCCGGGTTCTCAGGTTTCCTCCCACTGTCCAAAAACATGGATCAAGTCAATTGAGTTCTCCAAATTGCCCCATATAGTGTGTCTGTGTGAGTGAGTGAGCGATAGATTGGCACCCTGTCCTGGGTGTATCTGCTCAGCGCCCGAAACGTTCTCCCCTGGGTGGGCATGGGGACCCCCACCGCGACCCTAATAGAGGATAAAGCAGAAGATAATGAATGAATGAAAACTATAAGAGGAAAGCAACCTGTAAGTGCGTATCACGAAGGAAAAGCATCACATGACAGGAGGCTGGCAGCTCCATCAGTGTACTGATTACTGACATGTCTTACAGACGAGCAGGTCTTGGTGTCTAACCACACAACCCCCCCCCCCCCACACACACACACACACACAGCTACCACTGAAAGCCTTGCGTGTGTTAAACATCTGAGCTAAATCGTACCTCATATCCTAAAAGTTCCAGGTGGAACTCTGTGTGTTTACATCTTGTCCATCCATTTGAATAAACCTCACAGGTCACGGTACATTTAGGGTTCTAAGTACGTCCACATGTTAAGAGCCCAGTGAAGTACCCTTTAGCACATCTGCTACGAGTAGCTCACAAAAAAAAACGATTAAAATCTATTACCACCCTGATTGTTCAGGAGGCTTTACGTTTCAAGTAAGGACTATAAGAGGCACTCATTTAGAGCTGGGGCAATGCATCATAATCAATTATGAAATACATTTTGCATGTCGGGGTGGCACGGTGGCATAGTGGTTTAGCACGTTCGCCTCTCAGCACTAGGGATTCCCAGTTCGAATCCCCATCTGGGTGGAGTTTCCATGTTCTCCCCGTGTCCGTGTGGGTTTCCTCCGGGTTCTCCGGTTTCCTTCCACAGTCCAAAAACATGGGTCAAGTCAAGTGAGTTCTCCAAATTGCCCCATATAAAGTGTGTCTGTGGGAGTGAGTGTGTGCCCAGCAATAGAGTGGCGTCCTGTCCTGGGTGTAAATGCCCAGCGCCCAAGACGTTCTCCCCTGGATGGGCACAACCCTAATATAGGATAAAGCGGAAGATAATGGATGGATGCGTCGACGCATCAACAAAATGGTGACAGCGAGATAAATTTATCCAGTATATTAAAAATCAGCCTAAAGTGTGACGCTCTGTCGGACTTACAAAGTGGAGATGGCTTTTCACAATAGTGTAACTGATACACAGGATCGTTTAAAGTGCAAACATCCACGCCGGGACGTCTGCGCAGCAGAAACATCCACACGGCAGCAGAAAAGTGACGTAGGTTCAGTTTACTCTTTTTTTTCCCCTCATCTTAGCATATAATTTTAAGACTTTTAACACGTTTAACATGTGTTTCTGTTATAAGGGTGAATTACTAACTGTTTCTTTGTCGTCCTGTGTATATACATGCAGCTTTTCTTATTAGCGCTCATGTAGCCTGTTTTCATATCGCATTCAGATCGGCTTGTATGCAAAATATCTATAGTCAACATTTATAGATCATAAAATGCATGTCATATGTGCAGTCAGAAGTTAAGTCAATGCAGTTTTTTTCCACGAAGAACCGACTCGTTACCTGGTGATTTAATACTTTAAAGTAAATGTTTGAGAAAAAAAGACTCATCCAGTATTTTTGAGATTTCAGTAACAGTAAAAGACTCATTTTACAATATTCCACCATCATTATAATGTGCTTTATATCATACTTGAATTATTGAATCTCTTGTGGCTGAGATTTTATTTTTGATGAAGCTGTTAACGCAAAAGCATTTTTGTGTTTCAATAGAGCCCTTAAGAGCGCTGTGTTTGATTACAGAAAATATTTCAACATTAAAGGTTTTTATTTTTCATTATTTAAAGTTATTTTAATTCCAAACATTACATAAGAGATTAATCAACAAATCGAAATATAACAGAAATGTCATTGGCTGACTTCATCTCCAACAGATATAAAGGTAGAAACCAGCAGAGCCCTATTTTGCTGCACTAACAGTGGCAGACAGATCAGAGATTAAACAAACTGACATTTCGTCTTGTGCTGCCTAAAATAAAGGGGTCAGAACCGGCAGTCTCAGACTGTGGTGTGTCTCACATCTGTCATTCACTGTAACCCATTTGACACGCTAGACAGTCATTAATAAAACCGTGACAGGGTGGAACTCGAAGCAAACGGCTGGTATATTAAAATAAAAGAAAAAAGAAAAAAAGGAAAAGTAGGCCAGTTACAGGGACATCCGTGCTGATGCAGATGGAGGGAAGCTTAAATAAAAACAAAGAAAATAAATAGCAGAGCGGGAATGTGTGCTGCTCTCAGAAACTCCCACCACATGGCACAGAGGGAATGGAGGCTGGGCATTGTGCTGAGGTTCTTTTATGCCAGGACACTTTTTTTACTTCAGAGGGAGGTTAGGTTTAAAGCAATGGAGCATGAGACATGACGGGATCTTCATCCTTGCACTACATACTTACGCAACAGAATACACTCCCAGTTCACTTACATTATAATCTGCTTCTCTGAATATTCTCTATGATCAGGTGCTATTTAGGTGACAGATGATTCTTAACATTGTAATGACACTGATGTGGTGGTGGTGGTAAGTGTGTGTTGCTTTGATATGAGTAAATCAGGAGTACTCACACCCCTCAGTGTCATAGCTGAACTAAGAATAGTCCACCGACCTAAGGGCATCCTGTGAGCACTCATTATGGATTAGAGGATGACTGACACACACCGTACAGCAGATGACCTGCTGTCTCTGACTTTACATCCTTAAGGTGAAGCAATAAGACGGGTGTGTCTAATACCGTGCACAGTGAGTGGACACACTCTTTAAATACTGCAGCACTACTGTGTCTGATCCATTTAATCCAGCATAGGACACATTCACACCACCATCACGTCAGTGTGACTGCTGTACTGAGAATATATTACCATTTAAATCATATCAGCTCTCTGATCCTGTGAGAGTCTTCAATATAAAAAGATATGTATTATGTAATAAACAAAACCACATTTTGTAATTGCAGAGCTACAACGTGCCTCTTTATGGTACGTGAAGCTGCTTTATTGACTTTAAAATTAAGAAACAAGGAGGCGTTATAAAGTATTAAAACAATATTCATTGCCTTTTGTATAAATTACAGCATTCAATCTTCAAAAATGTAGGTCATTAGGATCTTGTTTTCTTTGCTTTTGGCAAAAGCAGCATGTTGGCCAGTGAAATGTCTCAACTGGGGCTGGAAAATAGAATTAAACAGTGATGTGCTAAATGAGTTTATAATGCAATACTACAATTCTCAAAATAAACCCCATATTAAGTGCAGCAGAATGACGGCTTTACCATTTTGCTCACCTCTAGTCCCAGAAATGTCATATTTAATACATCCAATGGTCTGGCCCTTACTAGTGGGAGTCACATCCCCCCCCCTTCCAACAAGCGGACACACAGCTTCAATATGGACATATGGACACGAGGGGATGCTGTCAGAATGATGTGACAGTTATGTAGATTTGTAATAATGTGTCGTCCATCGGCCCAAAATAAGTGTAGCTCTCTTTCTGGCCAGAATCAGTTCGACAGAATTTGTCAGAATTGCATTGGTGTGGACCAAGTATATGCATACACACACACACACACACACACACACACACACACACACACACACCCACACACACACACACATCTGCAGCCAGCCTGCATCCCCCATCATGAGACTCCACATACTACAGTGCCAACGTTACCCATCTGTAACAGAGCTGTCATTGCTCAGATGTAGTAGGTGTAGCATGCAGCAGCAGTCGGTCGTACGTGCAGCGCACCGAGCTGATGCATTCAGGCCATCTCTGCAGCACCGAGACGCCGTCGTGATGCGCGCGCATGGCGCAGGCGGATGCACCGAGCCACGTTCGATTCTCAGCATCACTTACATGGAAGCCACGCCACACATGACGGCGGGAGCGAGGTGACGGCGAGCTGCACTTACCCCGGAGCACGTTGCTTTTCTCCATGTACATCGCGCAGCAAAACACGAAACCGGTCATTAAAATACAGCACGGGGAGCCTGGCTTCCCCCCAAACGCTCAGATGACGGGAAAAAAAAACGGCTCTAGCTGCAGCGAAATGATGGGCTTTCTGAGAGCAAACCGAGGAGACGTGAAGAAAAGGTCGAGCCTACGATCACGGAGCTGCCGGCCATCATGGGGACGCTCCTCTCATCTGAACAGGATAAAAACATAAAATAAAAATCCAGTTTGCTTTTCTGCGGGCTTTTTTTCCCCCCCAAAAAAAAGCCCGCACCGGCCGCCCTGTTAACGAGCGCAGCGGCAGCGCTGTAACACGGGGGGAATCGCAGGCGCCCTGGCTCCGCCCATTATGTTAATCACGCTGGCGGAGCACGCCCACCAACTGCTCCTCAGCGTTAAGCGCCTCGGCTCTGTTGCCCTGACGACGGCTCGACAGAAGCATCTCGGGTTCACACACTGTGCGGACCGAAGCGCGGCGACCACGCATCACACCGACAGGAGGTTTACACCAAAGGCATAAAAACGAACCCACGAACATCTGAAGCATTTGAAGTTTGCACGGTATTTCTAATAAAAATAAAAAATAAAAAAATGTGGTAGCATTCCTTTCGAAATTCCATCTCGGCAGTGACATCACTAGGCTCCACATTTATGAGCGAGCCACATCCGCAGAGTTGGAGGATAATGAGATCTCCAGAAGTCAGGCTCGACCAAGCCAGTTAACGGGATGCTGAAGACGAGTGGGTCACTCGAGATGGTGAGTGCAGCGCTGCCCCATGCTGCAACTGATCCACCAACAGGGTACTGAATTAAAACAGTGTACTGATCCAAGCAGCTCGTTTTCTGCACACCTACTCTCATACTTTCTGCTTGTTGTCTAACCTTTTTAAGTTTACAGAACTGTTTCAGCGTCCAGTTTTGGCACATGTTGAAAGACTTAAATGGAGAGATTTAGCCCATGATTTCCCTGGAGAGATGGCCATCTGCCTTCTGTCACCCAGCCCACTCCTACTGACTCCTACTCCTCACACACACACACACACACACACACACACACACACACACACACACACACACACACCCAATGATAACAGCACATGATATGCTGCCACAACATATGCCTCAGGGTGATTAAGTTACATGTGCTTAGACAGAACAGTCTACAGTTCTACTTATAGCTATAATAACAACATGGTCGTCTGCCAGCCGTGATATAGATTCACACCCTCTCCAATATACACACACTGACTATACAGAGTAAGGGATAAGGGACATGTATGGTACTCCACTCTACAAAGGACCTGTTTAAAGGAGGTTAAATAAAACAAAAACACATACAAACCTTCATGACATGCCTATATAAGGGGCAGAGTCAGAATTCAGAAGCATACAACTGAAATTCCAAATGCATCACGTGATTGATGCATGTCAAACAACCAACACCTTATTTTGTGTGATTCTCTCTTGGAAGTAATGAGGATGGACAAGATTACACATTATTTTTAAAGTATGTTCTAAAAAGAAATCCAGAGGATGGTGGAATTGCAGAGGAGGGATGTGCTTAGGATGCTAAGAATGGTGCCACCAGGCAGGAGAAGGAGAAAAGAAGTCAAAGGGGAGGTGGATGTGGTGAGAGAGAACACGCAGGTGGATGGAGTGATGGAGAAGCATATCCTCAGGACAGAGAAAGATAAAAAAAAAATAACGATGCACAGGGTAAGATGAAAAAAATTGAATACACCTACTGACATGAGTTTGGACTGTGAGACCCAAATCCATATAGGCACAAGGAGAACATGCAAACCACAAAGAAAAGACCTTATCTGCCCTGTTCACAATTCACAGAGAGACCCTTCTTGCTGTGAGGCAAAAGAATTGAGAATAAAAATAATGATATGAAATTATTTATTCATCCACTATCTTCCACTTTATCCTCTATTAGGGTCGCGGGGTGGGGGGGATTCCGGGGGTGGTTCCCCATGCCCATCTAGGGGAGAACGTTTCGGGCGCTGGGCAGACACACCCAGGACAGGGCGCCAATCCATGAAATTATGAATTATTAAATAATTTGAGTTTCTATGAGCTTTTTGGACTGATCAAAACCCCAGTGAAGAGGTCAGTTCAGGTCAACTACACAACAGTCCCGACACAAAACAACACCGTGGGGGACGATATAACAAACATCATGGTGTGTGTCATCACAAACACCAATGAGGAACTCCATCAGCAAAGAGAGCTGCTGTGACTCCTGCACTAAGTGTGTAAACCTGATCTATAAACCGTGGGCTGGAGGGGGCGATCTTTTGTGTCTTGTGAAAGCTGGGTGAAAAGGAGGTTAATAGGCTGGACCCCCTGCTCTGCCCGTCCTCCTCGCTTTTATAGCCCTTTCACCGAACATGCATGTTATCTTTGAGTAATGAGCAGGACACACGCCGCACGTGGGGACCACCGCTCCAGTGTTCAGCTCATACAAAGCGAAGTGCAATGAATCAAAGTCTCATACAGCCCACAGTCTGAGTCTGTCATTCACAGTTTAATCCAGTGCTGATCTGAAGTCAGCACAAAGGCTTTTGTATAAACCACACTGGAGTGAATGAAGAAGAGAAGTGGTTTAATAATGAGATCAGACTTCCAGGCTGCAAAACTACTGCACAGCATCTCATCTGCTGCAGGATCGGACATGCTGACATGATTATCAACACTTTTACCCTCTGTGGTTTCAAAGGAAACAATTAAACTAATTAATGACTAAAACATTCATTCATTCATTCATTCATTATCTTCCGCTTTATCCTCTATTAGGGTTGCGGGGGGTTCCCCATGCCCATCCAGGGGAAAACGTCTCGGGCGCTGGGCAGATAGACCCAGGACAGGGCACCAATCCATCGCTGGGCACACACTCACTCACACACACACTCTATATGGGGCAATTTTTGAGGATTCAATTGACTTGATCCATGTGTTTGAACTGTGGGAGGAAACCGGAGAACCCGGAGGAAACCCACGCAGACACGGGGAGAACATGGAAACTCCACCCAGATGGGGATTTGAACCAGGAATCCCTAGTGCTGAGAGGAGAACGTGCTAAAACACTTAGCCACCGTGCCGCCCGACTAAAACATTTATTCTAAGAATTCATGACACAAGTTAGTAGTTTAATGCCCATACAGGGGGCCCCATAGGGACAGGGAGGACATGCAGACTTCACACAGAAAGTACCTTGTTTTCCCCAACCGAGACTCAAACCCGGAACCTTCTTGCTGTGGGTCAGAGACTCTAAACGCTGCACCACTGATACAAAGAAAGTGAACAGCTGTCACTCAAAGCACTTTTATATTTAGAAGTCTGAAAAAAAAACTCCATAAGCACAGCATGATGAATACTCACGGGCTCATAATCAAAACGCTTGCTTTCTGTTGTGATCTGATCACAAAACACAAACACAAAGTAAATTCTAAACCAACATACAGTTCATACGGAATTACAATCTGTATGCATAGAACTACAGATGCATCACTATGGTTATGTGGAATTGATGGAACACCCAGTAGGTGGAGAAACAGAGACGTGTGCCTAATAAAGTGGCTGGATATAAATACCTGGTCCATGTAATGTAAAGAGATACAGCGAGCTGGGACCCTGAGTATTACAATAAACTGTAAATGCCACAGACAAATTAAATTCGGTCTCACGAGGTCAGCTTGGTAAGCAACAAAGGCGGCTTTGTATTTCGCCCCTCTGGGGGAGATCTGTGGACCAGTTTCAGGTTCGAGCTTCACAACGTCAATCAGAAAGCTTTTTAATTTACTGAAAGTGCTGATCCCACGAGAAAGGAACCGCAAACATATAACAAAAAGTGGATCTAACAGAGCACTGGTATGGATTTGCACCCAGATGGGAACCGTGGAGCTGGAGTGGTGAGATGCTCAAGATGTTCAAGTCTCAGCTGTTTGCCGGGATCATGAACAACTTCCTCCCAGATGGACGGCTCCGTTTCCTGCTCCCCCTTCGCAAAAATAAAGCGACTAACCTTAACCCTTCGCCCATGACTAAAACTCTAGGCTCCCCTATTGTTGTGGAGCTCAGCTCCATAAAAACAACCATCTGTGCGACATATCTAATTACAAAGCATGTGTTTCAACCACAGCACTCATTTTCTTTAAGTGATAAAAAAGCCACTTCATTATGAATATAATGTGGCATTCAGTGTGGTTGAACATTAGCTTTTGATGTTGATTAGTTTGGAATTCTATTAAAAAAAAAACATTTAAAGATAAAGAAAGTTAGGAATTATTTTGGTTAAATTGCATGTATTTAGTCGAACCGAAAGAAATCAAGTAGAATTTTAACAAAAACTGAACAAAAGGTTCAAAGAAAGTGGAAAATCTTTTCCTGGCGGTTTCCAGTGAACCACGGGGATGTTTTTAGCATGTTCTCTCCACCTAAGGCATTGCTTTCTATTTAAAATCTCGAAACGCCTATCTTAAGAATGAGGACGCGCCTTGTCACAAATTATAAGTCACCTTAAATGTATCAGGCAGAAGATCTGAAATCAAAACATCTCCTTTAAAAATGAAGCCGGAAACAGAATGAACCAGATTTACTGAGGAATGATTACAGAAGGTTGTTTTATTTAGAGGGCGGCACAGTGGCTTAGTGGTTTAGCACGTTCTCCTCTCAGCGCTAGGGATTCCCGGTTCGAATCCCCATCTGGGTGGAGTTTCCATGTTCTCCCCGTGTCCGCGTGGGTTTCCTCTGGGTTTTCCGGTTTCCTCCCACAGTCCAAAAACATGGATCAAGTCAATTGAATTCTCCAAATTGCCCCATAGAGTGTGTGTGTGAGTAAGTGTGTGCCCAGCGATGGATTAGTGCCTTGTCCTGGGTGTATCTGCCCAGCGCCCGAAACATCCCCCCCCCTCCCCCGCCCACGACCCAGGATAAAGCTGAAGATAATGAATAAATGAATGAATGTTTTATTTAGGAATAAATTGAAGCTTTAGATGATCAGGTCTGAAAGCTAACAGAGTTAAAGTCAATTTTCCCGGCTGTTGGGTGTGACCATGTCAGCGGGTGTGTCCATGTCAGTGCACCCGTAGTGCCAGGCCCGAGCCGCCTGGATAAACAGGAGGGTTGAGTCAGGAGAGGCTTCCACTGTGCTGAACCTTCCCTCACATTATCCATCGCTCAGGGCCGGGTTAAAAAACATATCTCTATGATTCAAAACCCATGACACCTCCAAATGCCCTGCGCCACATCCCACGGCGGACAGTACTGCAGGGGTGAAGTAACTGTAAGTGGCTCCCTTCATTCAGGCAGTGGTGTTCAGTAAGACACAAAGACTTGCACAACTCTAGGTCTTTAGGAGGGTGGGAGTGTTTATAGGTTTAGAGTTCCGTTACTGCGCCTGTATGGCTGCTGTTGCTCACACCCGAGTCAGTTCTATTGGGTCACCCGTATGTTTGTTGCAGGCGGTATGCAAACTCTCTGAGGTACAGTGCCATGTTGGCACATACATTGAGTCGGTGCACAGTGTTCACTGTAGGGGCTCAGTGCCCATCATGCCCTATGGTACAGTGTTTTGTCTACAAGTTGGACTCGGATTTGTCATATTTTTTTAGACTTGGGGTCTCAGAATGCTGTCTTTTAAAAATGCTAACAGGAGATTAACTTCACTCTGTGGATTTGTGTAGTTAGAGGATCTTCTTCACCCTCTCTCCCCATCCCCCAATAACTTTAGCTATTTATCAGCAAATCCTGGTAACAGCACACACACACACACACACACACAAACCCACACATATGAAGGTGAATCACTCTAATAAGCATTCTAAAGATCTGCTGTAATCCGTGGTCCAGCTCTTCAGCAGGCGCTGACTTCACACAGACAGGAAATGCTTGTGGAATCAAATGAGTTGGTTAATTCTCTGTCCTGCTGCTTCGTGGTGATTAAGGTTTCCACAAACTCTCTCTTTGTCACACACACACACACACACACACACAGCGAGCCTCTCCCCCACTATTGCTATCTCTTGCACTTCTTCTCCAGCCCTCTCTCACACACTCCCACTTCTCTGCCACGTTGCCTGTGGTTCCTGATGGCAGCCTGGCATTTCCCACTTTACTGACACAGTGACATACTTTTGCTCTCCCTTTTTTTCCTCCACGGTAATTAATCATACTCGCTTCTTGACTTCACTCCTTTCTGTCTTTCTCCTTCATTCTGTCCTCTATTTTCACCTTTCTCCCAGAGGTACTTTTCTTTTTCTCCCTGCCTCTCGTCTCCTCCCCCTATCCCCTCGCTTTCCCTCGGCTGCTGCAGCATTCATTCTCCTGTCCTTGCTCAATGACTTCCACGGTCCGAATCTTCCTTATTGCACATATGCATAAAAATATCATCATGAATTAAATCACCACTGGATCCCCAACAACCTTTGCCCCACGTCACCATGGACACACTATAAACAACCAGCCTCCTTCTGATGAATTCTGTTTGTTTAAATTCTAAGATATTTTTTACTATTTTGTAGTAAAGGAGAAATTATTTTATAAAAGGCTCATGTTATATAATGCATTCTTGGACCGTTTAATGGTTCATATATTTAAAAGTGGGCTGCGTGTGGATGTGGCATGTGTGCTGGTGCTACACTTGCTGATCTGATCTCAATGGTCTACAGAAAAGGGTCTAAAAAGAGGTGAGGTTTTTTTTGGGTGAAAACCCCTGACGGTCAGACCAGCCTGGTTTGAGCTGATGAAAAGGCAACGGTAACCCAATTAACAACATGATACCACTATGGTATGCAGATAAGCCCATCTAAGCTTATCAAACCTTGCAGCAGATGGGCTACAGCAGCAGAAGACCATCCCAGCTGCCACTCCTGTCAGATAAGAACACACGACAAAGGCCACAATTCACCCGGGTTCACCAGAATGAGACGGAATATTGGAGAAATGTCACCTGCTCTGATGAGTCTTGATTTTTTCTGTGAAACTCAGATAGCGGGGTCAGAATTTGGTGCAAATCCATTCTGCGTTGTATCAATTGTTCATTTCTTGGTATTTCCCTAATTTTAGATAAGCATCCTTTAAATACCTCCTGACCATGTCCATCCCTTCACACCCAACCTGGATACTTCTAAAAGGACAATGCACACCATGTCACAAATCTCCCACAAAGCTCCAGTGAGTTTTATGAACATAAACAATCCTCTATTCAATACGCCGTTTGCATCATGAACATGCCACAACTGTGTGATGCAACCATGTCGGTAAAGAACAAACTCACGGAAGAATGAAACACATGCACACTCCCTCAGCACCTGCAGCGTCTCTCTCTCATCAGGACGGGACATCATATGAACTGAATTATGAGACAGACAGACAGGTGGGCTTTGAAAGAATTCAGCCAGAGAAGGGAAAAGGAATTTGGGCGCATTTGAACAGTCCTCACATAATTTCTGCACGTTCACAGCTAACCCACACACTCACACAGTACCTGTTAAAGATCACCCGGGCACTGCGATTTATCACCCCCTCACCAGGCAGAGGAGAGGACAGAAAGCGACTGAGACGCAGGCACAGGCTTTACACTCTAAGCTTTTGAAAGCTGCTTTTTGAACCAGCTCTATTGTTAAAGGCACTGTATGGATACAATTGACTCACAGAACTCGGGGAGGGCACAGAGACCAGCCTCTAAAAAAATGGCCTGAGGGGGTTTGGGGGTTGTGCAGAGGGGGGGTTACTGGGTAGCCAGTAAAACTGCAGTGAGGGTTAAGTGTTTCGCTTGAGGATGTCATTTACTGGCACCGTATTAATGCCTTTAAAATGCTGAGTGAGCAGGAAAGCTATTACCGCGCGTCTTATTAGCCCAAAGCTTCTTTATACTGATGCCACGGACGAACTGGCTCTGGCTGGAATACTATTTAGATACCAAGCATCCCGAAAAGTTCAGTAGTTCTTTGACACAAGTTCAAATCATTGTCCCAAATAGCAGATATATTCATTCATTCATTCATTATCTTCCGCTAGGGTCGCGGGGGGGGGGGGGTTCCCCATGCCCATCCAGGGGAGAACGTTTTGCACCCAGGACAGGACACCAATCTATCACTGGGCACACACTCACTCACACAGACACACTCTATATGGGGCAATTTGGAGAACTCAATTGACTTGATCCATGTTTTTGGACTGTGGGAGGAAACCAACCAGGAATCCCTAGTGAATAGCAGATATATATGATATTAAAGAGATACTATGGACCATCTATGCAAAAAATTACATCTGAATTTGATTCATTGATCCAGGAGCTGGAATCTGTCAGACCAGGTCCTCCACGAACACAAAACAATTACTTCCTAACCCATTTTTTCGGTTTCATAATGCTATTGCGGTCAAATTAGTCATTTCTTTCATTTCATTATACCCCATCCATGCATGTGAGGTTAAACTACTATTTATACCAGTGTGGCTGAGGCTGCTGTCAGTGATGCCTGATAGCTATTAGCTCTGAATGTAGCAACACCCACCCCCCCCCCCACACACACACACACACACACCCACTGTGGAAAGCAACTGCTCGGGAGTGTAGAAAAGTGCCCTGCAGCTGTAACCGAACTGAATCCCAACTGAGCCGCACACTGTCTGGAGTTTGAGCTCTCGCAGGATATTATCAGCAGACTTCTGAATGGAAGAATGGACAGGAGAATTACTATCTTTTTGTTTTAACCCCTTTACTGAGCATGTTATTCCAGTATTATCACTAAAACGTACATGTGACTCGCATTAGGGCGCATCACCTATCTGCAGTTAGGAACAGCTTATTTTCCGTGCTCCTCGACAGTAATGAACACCTTGATAACTACTGTGCTGCGCTGCTAAATCAACATGTTTAAATACTGCTGTCATGCAACATAGCCTTTTCTCCTGCCTTTGAGGGGTTTCATTACACAGAACAGTTTCTAAGCAAGAATAAAGTGCTGAACTGACAAAACTTTGTTTTTACACCTGAAGCCAGTTATACACAAGCAGGAATGTAATTACACATGATACACTCAAACCGTAGGCTATGAGCTCAGTACTTTGGGTATCGCTCTATGAACACATCTGCTGTGTATGCCAACAACTGCGTGGTGAACATAGCTGCATAGAGCATACCTGGTATTTACTATGCATTGGTTTGGAGGGAAACAACAGAAGACACCCAGATGTGTATTACATGATGACAATCGATCATATTGTGATCAGTCCTTCAATCACACGTAATGCATCTTGCCTTAATTACTACAAACGTGAACAACTGCAGCATCAAAAGGACAGAAGGATGTCCATAATGCATGAGCATAGTGACACTGATGTGGTGTTGGTGTAGTACAGGAGTATTAAAGCATCAGACCCAGCATCCTGTAGCACTGACGAAAGTGAATAACACAAGCCGTAGAGCAACAGATGACCTGCTCTCTTTGATTTTAATTTCAAAGTTTGGGCGGGTGTGTCTAATATTCTAGAATGGATTAATTAACTGACTGTATTAATTGTAGCTGTTCCATTATAACATGCCGACAGTGTTTCTTTGTTGTGATGCTGAAAACAATTTCAGGGATGAAGCTCTATGAAGACTGAGGAAGCAGATTTTCGATCCGAGCAGCAGTTGCAGACTGAGCAGCAATACAAATTCCAGTGGTTGAGCGTCTTCTTTAATCTCCAACCACACTTTTATCCTTCTGCACCGTGCCCACGCATGTGTACTGAGTGAACGGCTTTAGTGAGGTTTGGATACAGTAAGAAGTGGTAGGTGGGGATCTCGTTTGGCAGGACCGCTAACATCGCTTAAGGCGGCTTCAGACAAGCAGTACAAATTTGCAGAGTTGTCACGGACCCTGCCAACACGAGGATAAGAACCAGAACTCCTGCAGTGACACTCAAAGCGGAATGAGGAGGCAAATCGAGCGTTAATCCGTGAAAAAAATTCGGCGAGCGGTGGAACGGCTGTCCATATGGTTCAGCTTTGGGGAAATCGTGATTTCGCTTTTTATTAAACCCTTAATGCGACTGTCAGCCCTTCTTATAAACATTTACAAAACACAGACATGTCTGAATTCTGCAGGAAGAATAGAACGCCGTCTAAAGGTAGCCAACGGCTCCAGAGGTGGTCGCTCTCATTCCCATCCTATATAAGGACACACAGCTCAAGCTCCTTGGACATGATCAACGGTGGAGTGATATCCAGAAGGACTGACTCATTCACACAAGTGTTATTTTCCTTTCACAGGCCAGTCGAGCTGCCAGACACACTTCCTGAACGGCTGCGAACCAACAAGTGCCGCCGAGTTCCCGCGCTGTCAGGACAGCTGTCTCCTAAATCACTCACAATTTGCTGCGCGAATCAAATACAGCTGAATGAATTCGATTCACTGAAAAACTCATGGTGACCATCATTGGAAGGGGTTTCTAGTTGGCTCCCATAATGCCATGTAACAGCAATCAGGTGTGGTGGGCTGGCCTGTGTCGTCCATACACGTCCACAATGGCAAAATAAAGACATGCGTCCTGGAATGATTTATTCATGTAAGAAAAATAAAATGATCTTAATATAATGAAGGTCCGCAGTGCAATATCATCCCAAATGCAGCCTACTGTAATCGACCACCTTAAACGACTAAAACAGACTTTGGTTACTAAGTTCAACTTTTATAAAGTTTACAGGGACAGAGAACATGCACTGCCTGGACAAAAGTATCAGGACACACCACCAATTATTGAAATAAGGGTTTTCATTGGTTTGCCACAGGTGTATAAAATCAAAGTTAAGTTTGGGGAAGGTCGCATTATGTTCCAGCATGAATGTACCCCAGAACACAAAGCAAGGTGCAAGGTGGGTGAGTTTGGTGTAAAACAAAACACTAGAATTGAACACCAGGCTTTTACAACGGTCATCAGTGTCCAAAAACACTCCTGACCCTAAATTAACATTTAACACGTGTTTCCTTAATAAACAAATTAGTTTTGCTCTCATTATTGGACATGTAAAAGACTTAGGGCTCATCGTTACCACTGAACTGAAAAAAAACATAACATATGCACTTTGCTTTGTGCTGAGAAGTCTATGTGCGGTGGGTGGGAAGGTCATGGGAAGGCTGAGCTATATCTGGAGTCCCAGAAGCAAAGAAAATTTCCCAAACCCTCTGTTAAAACAAGCAAAGATGAAAACAAGCTGCCGTCGCTGATTTGGCGGAACAATGGATTAGCCCCGCATGCCGTGCTGGTGGCCACCGAGGATGAGGCCAAGACAGTGAAACCTTAAAGAATACAAAATAATCAACGCTACACAAAAACTACCTACACATTACATCTACAGCGGCTCTCATGCCATCCCATTCTAAATTACATTCTCCACCTGCAGCTGCTTCTCCTTTAAAAAGACTTTCCACATGATTTTAAAATGCATTCGGAGAGACGGCCCTTGCTTTGTGGTTTTAATAAAGATGGTAAGATCATTACAGAACAGTGAGATTCAATGACATGGAGAGAACATGCAAACTTCCCACAGAATGGACTCTCCTGATCTATTCTGTTCAGGAACCAAAGGAAGGATGCTGTTGTTCTACAGCGAGCACATAAAGTAGTGCGCCATTGAGACAAGAAATATATTAACTGACTGCAGTCTGTAATTATAGAACTGTCCAGTGTATTAACTGAGGACATTTGTGACATCGATACAGCTGTTTTGGTGACTACACACATTAAAAACTGCAGATGCATCATATTTTATTGTAAACTGGAAGCAAATCCCTACGTTTGGGAAGCGGCTGCTGGTTTCTCTCCAGCTGGTGCAGTGGAGCGGCTCATATACTTGACGGGCAACAATGTGTTTGCTGGTCAGCACAGATGTGCCCCTCATGCATGCTTGTATTCCTCGGAGCTTTAATTGGATTTCACAGTGCAGTGCCTGAGCAAATAGTCTAAAGTGCCACACGCAGACACGTGAGGTTCGGAGAAACATCAAAAGCCACATTAGGCCAGCCTTGCTGCCTCCTCCTGGGTGCCTGAGTGGTGGGGCGTCACAGAGCGTCATCACGGCCGCGCTGTGAGCATAATTAGATTTATGAATTGCACAAAAAAAAAAAAAAAAGCACTTAATATAGATCTGCTTTGAACTCGGGCTCCAGGTCCTGTTTATTCTCACTCACAGGAATCTCATTAGTCTTATAAGACATGCACAGGATCATTAGAGGGCTGATTTCATCCTACACGTGACATATACGAATATCACATCGGGGTACCTTCCCTTAGGGTTAAGTCAAGGACAGAGGAGCAAGCTGTGGGGCTGCTGTCCCTGACATGGTTCAGATGAAGGGAGAAATGAAATGTTTTGTTTTTTTTTCCCTGCAGGACTCTGTATGCATTACAATTATGCATACTATGCACGTTTGTCCATGAAATGCAGCGTAAATTTTGCAACCTGGTGAGATTTGCAAAACAGGTGAGACTGTATTAAGAAATGTAATCAAGGTGCAAATAAATGACCGAAATCTTATTTAGAACTATTGGTACTGCAAATTTGAGTTATTAGATATTATGCAAAATATTGAACAGAGCGGGCGGCACGGTGGCTTAGTGGTTTAGCATGTTCTCCTCTCAGCGCTAGGGATTCCCGGTTCGAAATCCCCATCTGGGTGGAGTTTCCATGTTCTCCCCGTGTCCGCGTGGGTTTCCTCCGGGTTCTCTGGTTTCCTTCCACAGTCCAAAAACATGGATCAAGTCAATTAAGTTCTCCAAATTGCCCCATATAGAGTGTGTATGTGTGAGTTGAGTGTGTGCCCAGCGATGGATTGGCGCCCTGTCCTGGGTCTATCTGCCCAGCACCCGGAACGTTCTCCCCTGGATGGGCATGGGGAAACCCCCCCCCCCCGCGCGACCATAATAGAGGCTAAAGCGGGAGATAACAAATGAATGAATGAATGAATGAATGAATGAATGAATGAAAACAGCACATTCTGAGAATGAGAACCAAAATAAGTGCAGAGCTGAGGTGATGAAACTGAACAAGGTAGCTCAGTGTGTCAGGGTGTTGGGACTATCAATCTGAAGGTTGGGGGTTCAAATCCCAGGTTCAGTGAAGTTACCAGTGTGGGTCCTTGAATAAGACCCTTAACCCTCATGGCTCCAGGGATGTTGTGATTAACCCTGTGTTCACCTTGTAAGTCGCTTTGGATAAAAGCGTCCAATAAATGACCAAAATGTAAATGTAAATGAACACGTCGGGAGACAAGTGTATTGAGACACGACATGTCCACCGTGTGCCCTTGACAGAATACCTACACGATCACACGGCACAACCCGGGAGGCTGTAGCGGGATGAGACGCCACAGATGTGTCGGATGCCGCTGGAGAAAGGCGGCCGCGGGTTCAGGACTCACCGGCTTTGCGGGCTCCGGGCTGCGGGCTGAGGTGGTAGGAGAAGCGCATCGATTTAAACTGACTGGAGAAGGTCGTCGCTGCGTCGGCCGGCGGTGAGCTGAACCCGATCAGCGCACTCCTCGGCCGGTTCAGCTGCATGCCTGCGAATGGAGCCGCTGGGAAAATTCAATATTTAAGGGCAAAAAAAAAATCCTCACAATCCTCAATCCAGACCTCCGGTTCCCAAGCAAGGCGCCGCGCCGAGCTGCCCCTGCCGACCGGAGCGTCCTGATCGGTCGGCCAGGAGCTGGGAGCTCAAACGGTAGCGATCCGCCGGCGTGCCATCCAGCTGCGGAGTCAAGAAAACGGCATCCACGTCGCTCCGCACGGCGGAAAACTCCATGAACGGGCAGGTTCACACGGTCGCCGGCGTTAAGTCGAGCCAAACTGAGTAACAGTTAACGCATGACGAAGCGTCGGGCGAACCGTTCAGGCGGCGTGTTTACACTTTAAAGTGGGCAGAAAGTCGTTTTTAAGAACAGAGTTGTTCCCCCAAAACGTAAATCCCATTTTGGACGCAGTTAAGTACACGGTTTGACGCCAACGGTGCCGTTTTCCTTTGTTGCCATCGTGTCAGGCAAAAAACTCCAGGAGGAAAAAAAACCTGGAACAATCACTCAGCTACTGTCTGACACCACAGAGAGAAAAAAAAGTCCCGTCCATTAAACTCTTAATCCATATTCCTGCCACGTCTTTGTTCCGAATTTGGGCCAACGACGCGATGAGAGGGTGAGAAAGAAAGTCAACTTTGATGGGAAGTCGTCGCGGCTCTGAAACGACCGTTAACGCTTTTTTCCTTTTGAATTCGGATCCGGGCTCCGGCGGCGTAACCGTCACCCCGCGCCGACCAACGTGCACACTCAGCGGCTTCACCCCGGATCCCCGAACCCTGAGTCCCGGCTCCGGTTGTTCTAAAAGGCGTGTGGCTTTATTAAAAAAAACCCGGGCTTTAAATCCTCCGGGTGTTGTGATCGAGCGCCGGTGTCGCGCCGCGGGCTGATCCGGCTTTCGAAGCGCGTTAAACGGGAGCAGTTCGCAGCTCCGTCCGTACGGCGGCTCCGGCGGCTCCGGCTCCCGAGTCCTCTGCCATTTACTTTAATAGGATTGGCAATTCAATACGGAGTCGACTCGCTGGGATTCCAGCTTTCGCGTACAGTGGGCCATTCGAATGAATCGATTCACGCCCCTCGCTGGTTAAGTGGCAGGTTCGTACGGTGTCGGGTGACTCGATTCAAACCGGACGAGTGGAGCATTAAAACTTACAATAAATAAAGCAAAATAGAGCGAATAACCCAAACGACAAAGACTTACCAAACTTTCTGGACCGATTCTAATGCATCAATTACACAAATTCATCTCACGGGAAACAAATAATGATTTTGAGAAAGATTTTTTCATTCATTCATTATCTTCCGCTTTATCCTCTATTAGGGTCGCAGGGGGTTCCCCATGCCAATCGCTGGACACACACTCACTCACACACACACACACTCTATATGGGGCAATTTTTAAGAATTCAATTGACTTGATCTATGTTTTTGGACTGTGGGAGGAAACCGGAGAACCCGGAGAAAACCCACGCGGACACGGGGAGAACATGGAAACTCCACCCAGATGGGGATTCGAACCGAGAAAGATTTTACTCAGCAAATAGAAGTTATTTTATGTTCAAATCCAACCCTCAATCTTATCACTCAGATTACACAGAGTACAATAGACCTTTTTCGTTTGGTTAATGAGGTTTGTATCAAGTTGAATATATTAAATACAGTATTAGGTAATAAAGGGGTGGCTTAGTGGTTTAGCATGTTCTCCTCTCAGCTCTAGGGATTCCCGGTTCGAATCCCCATCTGGGTGGAGTTTCCATGTTCTCCCCGTGTCCGCGTGGGTTTCCTCCAGGTTCTCCGGTTTCCTTCCACAGTCCAAAAACATGGATCAAGTCAATTGAGTTCTCCAAATTGCCCCATATAGAGTGTGTCTGTGTGAGTGTGTACCCAGCGATAAATTGGCACCCTGTCCTGGGTGTATCTGCCCAGCGCCCGAAATGTTCTCCCCTGGATGGGCATGGGGAACCCCCCCCCTCACCCCCGTGACCCTAACAGAGGATAAAGTGAAAGATAATGGATGGATGGATAGGTAATAAATATCAGCACAAGATAGGTTAACCACCGTTACCTCAAATCCAACCAGCACCAATGTTGGTTCATGCAGCAGTGTTGAATGAGAGGGTCTGCATGACACACAATCACCGTTATAGTTCATTTTAAAGGAGGTCATGACTTCACACCAAGCTCATGGAATCCTGGTTTTATGGACTTTGCGGTGTGCAGATGTGCACAGTCCTGGTGCCTGGTGGTTACGCTGCAATAAGTGAATTATATGTGGTTTATCTGAATAAAACATTCGTTTTGCTTGACCTTCCAATAAACCAAAGTGCTTTGTTCATATATTTATCTTCCCTAACAGCTTATCTTGCTGAGGGCCACATTGTGATTGGAATCTGCCCTGAGAAGACTGGATGGAGGAGGGGTAATCACTCAGGTCAGGTCACTGGTTCGGTCTAGTGGAACATACACTCAGTCATTGCCTTGGGGCAGTTCACACAATGTGTGCGCATGTGTTTTGGGAATTTGGGAGTAAACTGGAGGACCCCGAAACATTTGCCTCAGCACAAAACGTAACAAAGATTGAAGGTGAGCCATAAAATTGGGACAATAACCACAAAGAAAAAAAAATTGGGACAACAAAACCACCAGTGACCGTTTTGCCACATTTAAGCCTCATTTTAAGTCATTAAGCACTGTATAAATGGATATGAGTCAGGAAGCCGGAGGGGTCAAAACAAGAGGTAAGTGGTCACTAGTGGTACTGCAAAGGATATTTCAATCAATTCATTTACAATGGCTTGTTTAACAGAACTGAGTCAGTAAATTAAATCAGAATGCTGCACACTGTACTGAAACCCCGCTGCACTGAGCTGTGCAAGAAGCCAAGATAGCAGCCTGGTAGAATACTGTGTCTTTCCCGACATAGGAAACCAGCCCGAGGCCCATCCCTCCCCTTCTCCTTCTCCTCCTCTGCTTTTCCCAAAGTCTGTTTCTCATTTGGGGTTCCCCCCACCACCACCACCGCCGCCTGAAATCTGATGCGAAGGAAAACGCTAAAGGGATCTGAAAGAATCTCACCCTCCCTGTGTCTTGCTACCATTTAACATTTATATTTGAAATATTATGAGGCAGATATGAGTAAAAATAAACACGATTTACATTCTGTAACAGACCTAAAGGCCACGATTCATGAGCTGGGAGGGGGAACGGGGGGGACGTGAAACAGAAGCATGAGAGGTCATGGCCTCCTCGCATCTGTCCCAGAGTGCTCCAGGAACTCAGACTGGACGAAAAGGTCACACACCCAAAAAAAGAAAAAAGGCCTGAGCAGAAAACACGGCGATTCAAACAAATGACAGGAGAGTTAAGAGAAAGAAATATGCAAAAAATGGTGACAGGAGTAAACCTTTAAATAAGTCCCAACACGGATATGTAAGATTTGCGTGGACATCAGGATCTCTCAGCTTCAGTCCTTTGGGGAATATAAAGTTGCCCCATGTTTGCTAGACGGCGGATGTGATCGTCCACTTATGGAGAGCTTTTTTTGGAGCCAGACTGTGGGAATTCGAGGAACATTTGAGGGACATCAGGCCCTGATGCTGCATGAGGAAACCCGCCTTGCAACTGATGATGATCCAATTATAGCCATACAGACTATACAAATCATTCAAATTAGGCATTTCAGCATCGCAAGTCATGCATGCATGTTAAACAGTTTAGGGAAGGCCTATTATTATTTATTCCTGCATGAATGTGCTCAAAGCAAGATTTATGGTCCCAGGTCTGGAAGATCTTAAGAGGCTTGTACAGAGCAGCGACACTTAACCCCATCCTGCAACATCCCTTTCCCAATCAGGGTCACACTGCAACAACTCTCCACAGGATCAATCAATCCAGGTCAGGGTGCCAATCCATCACTGACTCACTTATTCACACATACTATTTAGATGGGGCAATTTAGTGCAATTATTAATCAACTTGAATCCATGTTTTTGGACTGTTGGAGAAAACCGGAAAACCCAAAGGAAACGCACACAGACACGGGGAGGACATGGGAACCCAGATCGGGATTCGAACCTGGACCAGCAGCACCAAGAGGTGGACGTGCTGACCATTGTGCCACTGCAGAACCACTAAAGAACCAACAGCCTCAAATCGTGGCTCAGGGGTCTGCCACAGTAAAGCAAGCTTAACTGTTTACAATAACCAAACTCGGGGTTTACTTTCAATACCATACTTGAATGTTCATTGTTCATTATTTGAATGTTTATTATTCATTACTTGAATGTTCATTGTTTACTGTACTGCATATCGTCCTGTATTTATTGTGATCCTTGTGTTTGCACATGTGCCCTTTATGTTGGTGGTGTAGTAGCTGTTATATGTAGCACCTTGTTCCTGGGGAACGCTGTCTCATTCCACATATACTGTACTGTACTTTATATTGTGGAATGACAAATAAAATACTTGAATACTTGCTGGATTACGTCCGTCCTCGCACTGAGCGAGCAGCTCCCATTTTCCAAAGAACCCTCAGAATCTGCGCCAAACTCGGCCTTTCCGCTCGATGTTTAGGTTCCGTTGGATTCATGCAGGTCGAGTAAGTAACTCATGTTAACGTCACGGAGTCCATCACTCCCCAGAACCCCGTGGGAGCTGAGCGTGACTGGGAGTTCTGAAGTGTGAGGTCATGTGAGGTCGGCGTGAACATGGTGAACATGCAGTGTTTATGATATACAGCTGCTTTTCCAGACGCGCGTTCACTCTCCGCCCGACACTCTCTGAAGGGTCCTTCTGTGTCCTTTTGATTTGGGGCCTGAATCCGTTGAAACTACGAAACGCAGACGGCGTCGCCATTCTGCAGCATCAGCATCCATCACGCCAGGCTGACGGAGAGATGAAAGCATCTGTGGACAGACAGCCGTCTGATTTAAATATCTGAAAGAGCTAATCGGATTTGTGCAGCTTTGTGTGAGGAGTTAGTGCAGGAGGGGGAAATGAGAGGCTTCTGCCAGA
>JAFMOD010000092.1:508156-523440 GCA_019802435.1 Corydoras maculifer
GTGTCCTTTTGATTTGGGGCCTGAATCCGTTGAAACTACGAAACGCAGACGGCGTCGCCATTCTGCAGCATCAGCATCCATCACGCCAGGCTGACGGAGAGATGAAAGCATCTGTGGACAGACAGCCGTCTGATTTAAATATCTGAAAGAGCTAATCGGATTTGTGCAGCTTTGTGTGAGGAGTTAGTGCAGGAGGGGGAAATGAGAGGCTTCTGCCAGAAGGTGGCAGACTTGCTGAGAGGTTTGGATTTTGAATGCAGGACGATTTTGTAAAATACTGTTTATTTCACTGTAGGCTTCATCAAATAGGACAGGTAACTGTAAAACACAAAATCATACCTCACACACACACACACACACACACACACACACACACACGGCTCCCGATCTCCAGAACAGACCGTTATCAATCTTGATCTCCTCTTGGCTCCGGAGCACATAAGGACTTCCTGCTCCTCAGGCTGTACCGCGGCTGTGAGGAAGCAATTAGAATGCTCAGCAAAGCATTGTCTTTTAAGCGCCTACAGTGTAAAACCAACAGTTTGCATGATAACATCTTACAGACAACTGATCTGAACATCGCTGATCCGTGCTGCAACTTTCAAAACGCCTGCCGCCGGGGACGGATTCCCAAAATGCCTGAGAATCGGGCAGGAATCCGTAGATTGTGGCGGCGGACTCGAGTTAAAGATAACGCTTGGGTATTAAACCAAAGATAAACGGACATGTCACTACATTCAGATGGTTGTTTTTTTTAGCCGTCACATTTGTATTTATTATGCAAACTGTTTGGGGAAGGTCCTATTATGCTCCCTGACTGGTCCTCACATCCAGCATCAGTGTCCGAGTTCCCAGATGTCCCTCTGGATGCACAGTCACACTCCAAAATCTTGTGGAAAGACTTTCAAAATGTCTTGACGCTGCTCAAAAGGTCCACTGCTGATTACAGATCCTTTTTACAGCTCACAGATGTCATGGTTGAGGACGTCAGGGCTTTGTGTGGGCCAATCAGGGGTAACTTTGGGCCAACTGAGGGTCAGTGTGGGCAAGTCAAATGTTTGTTTGGGCCAGTTAGTAGTCCATGCGGATGATCAGTTGAGTTCAGCCAGTAAGAGGTTCATATGTGCCAGTTAGTGATCTATGTGTATGGTCAGGGGCAGGTTTGGGCCAGTTAAGGATCCGTGTATGCCAGTCAGGGGTCCGTGTGGCTCAGTTAGGGGTCTGTGTGGATGGTCAGGGGTCTGGTCTGTGTGGATGGTCAGGGGTCTGTGTGGATGGTCAGGGGTCTGTGTGGATGGTCAGGGGTCTGTGTGGATGGTCAGGGGTCTGTGTGGATAGTCAGGGGTCTGTGTGGGTGTTCAGGGGTCTGGTCTGTGTGGATGGTCAGGGGTCTGTCTGGATGGTCAGGGGTCTGTGTGGGTGTTCAGGGGTCTGTGTGGGTGTTCAGGGGTCTGTGTGGGTGTTCAGGGGTCTGTGTGGATGCTCAGGGGTCTGTGTGGATGCTCAGGGGTCCGTGTGGGTCAGTTAGGGGTCTGTGTGGATGTTCCGGGGTCTGTGTGGGTCAGTTAGGGGTCTGTGTGGATGTTCCGGGGTCCGTGTGGGTGGTCATGGGTCAGTGTGGGCCAGTTAGGAGCAAAGTAGAGCAAAATACAGTAATCTACAGTTGCACTTGAATAACATTCAGCACTCCTACCTGATTGTCCTCCACCACCAGACTGTAGACAATCGCAGAGTTCCGCACACGGGGACCTGAAGAACGTCGCTGGCGTCTCTTAGGAACTTCCAAGGAGCCTGGAGCTACTGACTCGCTCACACAGTTCCTGTCTTATTAGAATAAAAAACATTCCTCTTATAATAATGAACCCCCTTCCCCATGTCCTTTAAACTGAGGTTACTCTTCTTACTTTGGTGCAGAGCTGAAAATGACGGCAGAGTGGTTTCTATGGCACCAGAGGGATGCAGAACGACCAGACTGCCTTCGTCTTCCTGATGCCACTTCTCACTTAACGGTTTCGGTCTGGGCGCCGTCCAGTTGTTTAAAGAACCCGAGAGACGTTCTGCAAACATGAACCGGCTCCGGATCGGTTACAACCCACATTCATCATCGGCGGACAGAAGGAGCGACGGCGGCGAGCGAAACAGAACCTGCTTTCTTCAGGGTGTGTTGAAGATTAGTATGGGTCTCCTTCAGCTCCCGTAAAATCTCCAGGCTCTCCTGATGGACGTTGCGGAACCGCAGAGCAAAGTACAGCAGCACGACGCAGCCCATCACCACCATGGCTCTTCGGAGAAGGCCAACCAAGAAGGAGATGCGCTCCTGTATGACAGCATTGAGGAACCAAGACCTCGGAAATATTAACACAACTCAACATGCATTAGAACCGATGAGTCAGCAGTCCTTCTTCACATCACGTGGGCTCATGTTAATGCTATAGCAACCAGAGAACAAACAAATGTACTTATTGTGTGACCAACATTCAAGAAAGGTGCATCCCGAAATCTCTCTCTGTGGACCAAACTGGGAGGAGAAGCGCCAGGTACTTTAACGACCTTCAGCAATACTGCCGTCTATTGGCAACGTGAGGGAACTGCAGTTAAAGATAAACTGCACATCGTTTTCAAATCATGATCCGATTTTGGAGTTATATATAGTAATAGTGTTTTAATCTTAATCCTTAGCAATCTGAAAACCATTCAGCAGCTCAGTTACGATGCAACTCTCTGAGGCCAGAGGCTCGATCCAGGTTCGAATCCCAATCTGGGTGAAGTTTTTCATGTTCTCCACATGTTCCGAGCACAGGGTCAGTCTCGATTCAGTGCTGCTAGAGCAATGAAGATAAAGGACCTGTCATGAGCGCCTATGTTTTATAACACAACAACACTACACAACGTGCTACCACATCACTGTCTTTAATTTTATTGTATATACGGATATGATTTGTTTTTATATGAGAAAATTAAATAATAGCGGCACAGTGGCTTAGTGGTTAGCACGTTCTCCTCTCAGCACTAGGGATTCCTGGTTCGAATCCCCATCTGGGAGGAGTTTCCATGTTCTCCCCATGTCCACGTGGGTTTCCTCCGGGTTCTCCGGTTTCCTCCCACAGTCCAAAAACATGGATCAAGTCAATTGAGTTCTCCAAATTGCCCCATATAGAGTGTGTCTGTGTGAGTAAGTGAGCGCTCTGTCCTGGGTGTATCTGCCCAGCACCCGAGACGTTCTCCTCTGGATGGGCATGGGGAACCCCTCCGCGACCCTAATAGAGGATAAAGCGGAAGATAATGGATGGATGAAAAATTAAATAAACTCATAGATTTATTTGGTTTAATGACTGGAATCTCAAAACCAAGAAGCCAAATTAACCCTGTTGCCCCAAAATGATATGAATTTCAAATAAACACATACTAATGATCACCCACCATCTGTTGATATCCTGGATAATCGGATTCCAGCACCATCTTGCAGATCAAATGCTCCAGGTAGACATTCAGAGCCACGAGCCCGAACAGACATAATCTTCAAGACAAACGGCAAAATGTTCACAATCAGAATGGACCTTCGAATTTCCCCCTCCGTGCAGGAGCTGACCTTCTCCACGCCAGCTATTACTTTTCCGCTGGTTATTAAGCCTTCAATGAGTTGAATCACAGACTCGTACAGTAGCAGCCCTCTGAATACAAATGGCCCCCATGCCGGGGTCAGCATCACCTTGCCAAGTTGTTCATAGAGACTCGTACGGTATCGGCTTGCTTATTAATCATACGAGCAAAATGTGTAACCCTTCATACAAATAAATAAAATAAAACAGTGCATGTAGGGGGCATTCTGTTACGAACTATGAATTATTCTTCGTAATTGCCATGACAACCTGCGTATTTAGTAGCAATTGATCTAAGCCTGTTGCCCACCTGGCTCCAGAGGTACGGCGGATGGAGGTGAGAAAGAAGGAGGCGCAGAAAGCCAGTGCGTTATAAAACAGTGAGCAGAGGGTATGGGACTCGGACATGATGAAGCTCTGGAGAAAGGCCACGCGGTTGAAGATCTCAGTAAATGCCACCTGCTGTTCCTGCACGGAATGACGCATCTCAGAGAACACGTCCTTCAGACCTGCAGAATTACACGGAGACGTGAATATTGACTTGGCTTCTCATTTAACACGACGGCAAACTGTACAACATCACAAACCGAGCAAACAGCAGCCCGAGAAAACACTTTGCTTTTCCCTTACAGCTTCCAATTTTCAGAGCGCTGGGTAGACGCTTGAAGGAGCCCATGGCTGCTGATGGTTAGGGGGAGGTTTTGGGGATATATAAACACTCAGTCGTCCTGGTTTACCCTTTGTGGAGTGCTGCAGTGTATCCTTGAGGTCCTCTCCATTGCGCAGTATGGTCTCTTGGGATTTTAAAGCTGCACTCTGAGCCTCTTTGAGATCCTCAGCCATCTTCTGGGTGGATGCCAGCTGTTCGGCCACGCCGGCAGAACTCTCGGTCAGTCTAAGAAGATGGACGCAGGATGTTTAAATGCATTTACTCTACACTGGTACGTGTTAAATTTACCATGCTTCAGGAAACAAAACCAGAGTGATGGTTAAACCCTCAGGCGGTTGTTCAGGCACCTGTGGATGGTGTTTTCCGCCCGGTGCTGCCATCGCTCACTCTGCAGGTAGTGGCAAATGCTGTGGGAGTGGGTAAAGAACTCGGTGTAGGTGTTAAACGCGACAGGGTCCATGTCACGGGTACAGGTTTTGACATCGCTGCCGTCCGGGCAATCTGGAAAGCGTCGGCCGGACCTGGAACGCACAGAACAGGAATTATTCCACAGAATATTAAACTTATTTCTAATTAAGGCAATACCTGCAGGGTGTTTGCATATTAATCAGGCTGCAATTATGACATCACAACATCATCTAACAAGATTTTCAACATACAAAACACAATGTTTAATATGTCTTGTGTGTTTTAATGATGTACTGCTTTATTTGTTTTTGTAAAGCGTCTTTGAGGTCCCTAAGAGCGCTATGTAAATAAAATGTATTATTATTATTATAAGCCATTATGTGGAAATCACATGACCGATACCAGAGAGCAGAGGTTGGACTGCACAGCTTGTTGCCTAGTTACAAAATGGAAGAAAAAAAAACAACAAAGATTAAAATCGTGGATGGCACAGTGCCAAGTGATTTAGCATGTTCTCCTCTCAGCACTAGGGATTCCCGGTTCAAATCCCAATCTGGGTGGAGTTTCCATGTTCTCCCCGTGTCCGCCGGGTTCTCTGGTCCTCTTCCCATAGTCCATGGATCAAGGTCAAATGAATTCTCCAAATTGCCCCATATAGAGTGTGTGTGTGAGTGAGTGTGTGCCCAGCGATGGATTGGTACCCTGTCCTGGGTGTATCTGCTCAGCGCCTGAAATGTTGGGGAACCTCCCCCACGTGACCCTGGTAGAGGATAAAGCGGAAGGATGGATGGATAGATGAATCCCAATCTGGGTGGAGTTCCCGTGTTCTCCCCGTGTCCGCGTGGGTTTCCTCCCACAGTCCAAAAACATGTATCAAGGTCAAATAAATTTTCTCCAAATTGCCCCATATAGAGTGTGTCTGTGTGTGAGTGTGTGCCCAGTGATAGATTGGCGTCCTGTCCTGGGTGTATCTGCCCAGCGCCCGAAACGTTCTCCCCTGGATGGGCATGGGGAACCACCAACCACCCACCCTGCGACACTAGTAGAAGATAAAGCGGAAGATAATGGATGGAAGATCAAAATGGAAATGAAATATAAAATTGAGATGAAATCTTATCAACAACACCCACCCCCCCTTGATACCAACCCACCCCGGTCTCCCTCATGTATTGCAAAACGCAACTATTAAATAAAAACAACAACGGCGGTGCAGTTTGGGGTGCGGGGGGAGGGGTGCGGGGGGAGGGGTGGGCTGCAGGATCAGGCCTGACCTTCTCAGGTGACAGTGTGTGAACGCCAGCGCCATCGTGCTCTGAGTCTCTTCGGAGAAATCCCGGCAGCTCGCGTGCACGCCGTCCAGCGCGCGGGCCCAGCACGCGCCGTAGCCGACCTGCCCCGCGAACGCGCTCAGCCGCTGCAGCTGGACCCGACCCCGGTCCCGCAGAACCTCATCTGCACACGTCCTGCCGAGCAGGCAGCCCAAGAACAGCAGCACGCCGCGCATCCCCGGCTCCGGGTGCGAAAAATAAAATAACAAAAAATAATAATAAATAAAAAGATCAAAGAACGAAGAGCACGCGCGCGGCCAGAGAACCGGCACGTGGGTCAGGCCGCCATGTAAACAACTTCAAGTTCAGCACGAAAAAAAAAAGTTGTTTATTTCCTTTAAAACAACATTAATCTGAAATAAAACGCTGAAAAGTCTTTGTTGACGTCGTTACAACAACGCAGTGGCGATGACGTGCCGCCGTCGTCCCTTTGTGTCCGGAGCCCGAAGTTTACCCGCCCCCACCGACCATCAGGGTTCGACCATCAGAGCTTTATTAACTTACTGATCAAATATGATCTGAGATTTAAGCAGCCACATTGTCATGATCAGCTCTTACGTGTTCCATCGTGATTTAATCCTGTGGCTGACCGATTGGGCCATTAAATTAAAGCAATTCATTAATATGTCAATAAAAAAAAACAATATTTTTAATGGGAAAATTTAATAGGGGCTTTAATATATTACTTACATAAAAATAGCAGAAAAAAAAACTTAACCCACGATGAAAATAAAATTCAATTATGAGTTAACGTGACCCATAGGTCTTTAAAAATCCTCTTTGTGTAGTATATGCGCTGAAAGAAAATGTCCCTAAAGCACTTATAAATATTTTCATTCATTCATTATCTCCCGCTTATCCTCTATTAGGGTCGCGGTGGGGTTCCCCATGCCCATCCAGGGGAGAACGTCTCGGGCGCTGGGCAGATAGACCCAGGACAGGGCGCCAATCCATCGCTGCACTTATAAATAATGTTGAAAAAAATAAAAGGAGGGTATTGCAAACCAACCTGCAGAGTTAAGAGAAACAGATATATAAACATCCATTTATATGGTGGTTGGAGCTGCTTAACTGGACAGTGAGTGTAGAAACAAGGTGGTCAATGTAATCACGGCTGATGATGGTATTATATATTTAAATTGTTTTTCTTACCACTTGTGCAGTATATGGGATTAAATTCAGGCTTTCATATCCTTTATTGTCATACTTCATTATGATCCAGACATATTTATTAAATACTAGACAATGGGAGCTTAATACAGTCACAGTCATAAGTGTTTAAGCTTCAAAAAAAAAACATAAAAATGCTAATATACACTGTGATGTACAATTTAGGTCGTGATTGGAAGATGTGCACTGGAGCGAGCAGGAAGCAATAACATGGCGAACATGTCTGTGTATAGAAAAGCGTTAAAAATTAGAGTGTATCAGCCTCGAGGGATGTATTAAGGTCATTATGGTAAAAGGAAGAAATGGATTACGCTTTAAATAAGTAGACCATTCCTAAATTAGCTTCAGGGAATACTAACAATAAAACTCAGAGGTAATTGATTGTTTTATGGGACTCGTGAGAACATACACAGTGATTCTTCTCACCATTGTTTTGCAATTCCGGTGATTTTCAAATATTCTTACTCTTTATCTTCAGCCTAATCATTTGCCGGTAAACACTACGCCACCGGGCTTCCCAACTTTTTTATTACTGTCTTTATTAAATATATATACTAATTTTGAGGTTATAAAACAATTGGTCTACAATTTGTTGTGAAGCTGCAGCTAAAGGTCTAAGACATAGAAGTAACTAAGAGACCATATTACATCATTTACGTCTGACTGCAGTGGCTGCATGGTTCAGATAGAATCGATTCCCAGATAATTACCTTTGTTTTTAAATCTTGAAGGACCTTTAGAGCGTTTAAAAGATTTCAAATTGTTTACCTCGAACCTTATGTTTCCAGGAGCAGGTTTACTCTAACAAATTTAAAGACATGCTTGTACCTGTCGGGGTAGAATGCTTGACATTGGGGTGGTACGCGCTATGTTTGGCACAGTCGTGTATGTCTTTCATTGCTTTTGCTTCACAGGAAACGGGTCCTAGATTTAATTTCAGGGATTATTATGGCATTAGTCCTTCCTGGCTGAAGTTTGTATGTTCTTAATGTGTTAGATTGGGTTTCTTTACAGTGTTAAAGTTTGTCCCCACAGTCCAAAAACACTTACAGTGAGGTTTTAACTGTATAATAGATTGTATATGTGGATAACATTCACATGAAGCCGCTGAGGGCGGCTCGGTGGCTTAGTGGTTTAGCATGTTCTCCTCTCAGCTCTAGGGATTCCCGGTTCAAATCCCAAACTGGGTGGAGTTTGCATGTTCTCCCCGTGTCCGCGTGGGTTTCCTCTGGGTTCTCCGGTTTCCTCCCACAGTCTAAAAACATGGATTGAGGTCAATCGTTCATTCATTCATTATCTCCCGCTTTATCCTCTATTAGGGTCGCGGTGGGGTTCCCCTTGCCCATCCAGGGGAGAACGTGTCGGGTGCTGGGCAGATACACTCAGGACAGGGCGCCAATCCATCGCTGGGCACACACTCACTCACACAGACACACTCTATATGGGGCAATTTGGAGAACTCAATTGACTTGATCCATGCTTTTGGACTGTAGAAGGAAACCGGAGAACCCGGAGGAAACCCACGCGGACGCAGGGAGAACATGGAAACTCCACCCAGATAGGGATTCGAACCGGGAATCCCTAGTGCTGAGAGGAGAACGTGCTAAACCACTAAGCCACTGTGCCGCCTGAGGTCAATCGAATTCTCCAAATTGCCCCATATAGAGTGTGTCTGTGTGAGTGAGTGTGTCAGTGTTATTAATACTACCGAGGGGAAGCTTATTATTGAATTATATGTAACAATCAGGGCGGCACGGTGGCTTAGTGGTTTAGCATGTTCTCTCAGCACTAGGGATTCCCAGTTTGAATCCCCATCTGGGTGGAGTTGCCATGTTCTCCCTGTGTCCACATGGGTTTCCTCCGGGTTCTCCGGTTTCCTCCCACAGTCCAAAAACATGTATCAAGGTCAATCGAATTCTCCAAATTGCCCCATATAGAGTGTGAGAGTGTGTGCCCAGTGATAGATCGCCCCCCTGTCCTGGGTGTATCTGCCCAGCGCCTGAAACGTTCTCCACTGGATGGGCATGGAGAAACCCCCCCCCCCCCCGGAGTATTAAAGTTCCCTCAAAGTTACATATGGAAGCTCGAACGCCATGTGCGTGTCAGTGTTATTAATATGAACTTTAGTATCGAATTATGTCACAATAAGTTCCTGTTGAGGATTGAGCTCAGCGTTTCGGGGGGGGGGGGTGCGGGCGCGCGCCTTAAAGAGCGCGAAATAACTGCACAGCCGCCACGCTGCTCGCACCCTGACGGAAAGCAGAGACAAACAGCCTCGAACCCGCTGAACCGCTCCATCGCGCCGCAGCGGCCGGCAGCGCGGCCTACACCACATTCTTCTGCGATGATGATCGGCGGCGGCGGCTTCTTTCGGGGCGTGCTCTCGCGAGAGCGGGGCCCGGGGACGGAGGGGCCGGGGCGGCGAGGTCTCTCGCTCTCGCGAGATCGTGGCGGCGCGCGAGGCGCGACGGTGTAGAGTAAGAGGGAGGTGGGGAGAGAGAGAGGGCGCGCGAGGAGGAGGAGGTGGAGGATGAGGGGGGGGGCTGCCCGCACAAAGATGTTGCGTGATTTTGGGGGGAATTTATTTATTTAAATAATAAAAAAAAAAAAAAAAAAAAAAAAAATGGCCGCCGCAGAGAGCGGAGAGGAGAGACTGTAAGTGCGACTTGTCTAATGTTGCCGTTGGCGGAAGGTCGGGGCGCGGGCCGGCCGCGGGCCGTTCGGTCGCTGTGGCGTATTTTGTTCCGGGCTCGGCGGGGCGGTGAGCGTCGCGAAGCCGCGGCTCGTCCGTTAGCTCCCGCGTTAGCTTAGCGTAAGCGCCGAGAATAACGTCACTCGTATTTCCCCCCGTTGCCTTTTTTTTCCCGGATCATGGATGAACACTTTTAGCTTGCCTGCTAATGGCTAGGAGGAGGAGGAGGTGGTGGAGGAGGAGGAGGCGGTGTGTGTGTGTGTGTGTGTGTTTGTATCTGTATCGTTTTCTGACGTTTGCTCTCGGCTGCTCCTTCGCACCGAGCTAAGCTAAAATAACACTTTTATGCCGCGCCGCGCAAACACACACACGCCGGCGGAGCGTCTCCTACTTTCCCGCCGCCGCCGCCGCCGCCGCCGCCTCTCTCCTGCATCCCAGATGATGCTTATGCCTCCGAAGTGTTCCTCCGTACACACAGGCGGGGCAACTTACCCAGACCAGCTGCAAACGAAATAACGTTTTGGGTTGTTTTTTTGTGTTGTTGTTGTTGTTGTTGTTTTTACCCGGGAAATAAAAAGAACAGTTTTGTTGGATTATTTTTAGAGTTATCACTCAGAGTAAGTAGTGGAAACTCTCAGTCGGCGACACCGTGGCTTTTCGAATTGTTTCGGCTGCTCCACATCCAAGTTTGCCCTCGCACGTCGGCGGGGAACATGCTGTCTTGACAGCTGCCTCTCACGGGTACGTTTACTTTCATGCCTCGCTTTGCTGGAGCACATGGCGAGCTGCTCCGTGTGAACCGGTTTAAAGCATTTATATTGCACAATATAATGCGAGGCGGCACGGTGGCTTAGTGGTTTAGCATGTTCTCCTCTCAGCACTAGGAATTCCCGGTTCGTATCCCCATCTGGGTGAAGTTTCCATGCTCTCCCCGTGTCCGCGGGGGTTTCCTCCGGGTTCTCTGGTTTCCTCCCACAGTCCAAAAACATGGATCAAGTCAATTGAGTTCTCCAAATTGCCCCATATAGAGTGTGTATGTGTGAGTAAGTGTGTGCCCAGCAATAGATTGGCGCCCTGTCCTGGGTGTATCTGCCCAGCGCCCGTATCGTTCTCCCCTGGATGGGCATGGGGAAACCCCCCGCGATTTTTAGGATCAGACACTGATATTAGAGTTCGTTCCATAGTTGTGGTGTTTGGTGGGTTTGATGTCACGGCTCTGTGTAGGACGGTCAGGTTTTCCACATTAAACTTTTTTTATTTTATTTTTTTATTGTGCACGGGGTACAGAAAAGTGCCTTCCCTCAAAACTGTGCCTACAGAGTGAGGAGCCAAGTTCTTGACTTTTCACACCTGTTGCAACCAACTTTAAAAACTTGAATGGAATTAATAAGAGGCACATTAATATTATTATATCTGTAAAGTGTGTTTTTGGTTTATCTAATGCCTGCATGTGAACCCGTGCAGATCTTTTGATACTGATCCCAAATTCGCAATTTTTAATTAGGAGTTGCTACGATGGAGAAGATCCGGGTATTTGACTTTGCTCAGTTTAACGCTGAATGCTCTTCCTGAAACAACCCTTTTATTTTCCTGGGGTTGGGGACCGGCCCTATGAGAGCGTTGATTCATACACCACAATTTACCCACTTGCATGTCTTTAGATGTGGGAGGAAACTAGAGACCCCACTAGAATCAAACCAGGACCGTCTTCATTTACAAACGGAACATAATTTGTTTAAAAAAACGCAAACCCCAATCTTTAAAAATTGAGAACAAAAATGTCAACAGACAAGCTTCAAATAAACTTAATAGTGATTAAACCAGTTCTCATTAGTCCGAATGGCAATTGGATGTTTTGACAAAGCAAAAGTTCTAAGTGAGTGGCGGCGTCTGCTTATGGTACCGCCTCCTTAAACACCCAAGAGTAGTAAGATCTGGGTCTTATAAATTTGCGCATCATTTCCTTTCGTTGGTGGACGATGGGTGGAGGGGGTGACTTAGAGTCAGGACTTTTTGGAGTCACAACGTTACAGCCTGCCGTATTACACACTGTTCACCTTTTCAGAACCAAATTATACAAACACGCACATCATTCAGGTGTACGTATTTCCGACATTATCATTTTATCTGCTCTTCCATTTGAATGGTTGCACTTAATTGTGCGAGAACAGTTTGGGGAAGGCCCTTTTCAATGTTCCTAAAGTCTTGCTTGAGTGAGTTTGGTATGGAGGATCTTGAATCACACACAGCCCTGACCTTAACACCACCCATTACATTTACATTTACATTTTGGTCATTTATTGGACGCTTTTATCCAAAGCGACTTACAACGTGAGCACAGGGTTAATCACAACATCCCTGGAGTTAAGGGCCTTGCTCAAGGACCCACACTGGTAATTTCAGTGGACCTGGGATTTGAACCACCAACCTTCAGATTGATAGCCCAACGCCCTGACCACTGAGCTACCATGCCCTCCCAACACCATCCACATCACCCAACATCAGTGTCTGACCTCACACATTCTCTCCTGGATTGAAAGAAAATCCGGTTTGGGGTGGACGTCAAGAAAAAAACCTCAATATGTAGGTGTTTTAAATTTGATTGTATGTCCTTTTATATGAAATAATTTGGAAACTAAAGTGCCGTCACGTTGTCGAACTAATTGGCGCTCGATTCCTGTTTAGCAACAACTGTGCGTCATAGCCTGCACACTCACTCGTTTCGTAAAAGCAGTCGGATCCTCGTCACATGGCCTGGTGTGGTTAGAGGTGCCGATTTTCTTTGTGTTGTGGTATTGTATCCTGCCCAGTTGCACAGCATTAAAGAGACCCTTACGTAGTCTCGACTTCTGGGAAAATAAAAGTTTTGAAATGAGAAGAAGAAAGGAAGAAAGCTGGCACATGAAGTCAGACGCCTCTGAAAACTTTACCCGTCCTTTCATCGTTTAGATAGCAGCAGCCCTTTATCTCCTGCATCAGAGTCCCGTCCAGGCGGTTACCCTGCCCACACTCGAGTTCAATTAAACACCGTTTTTAAGGATGACCTGAGAGAAATGCTTGCGGGTTTTTATACCCCAAACATAACGATTAAGTCGTTAGGCTTCTTCATGAGTGCTCTGTGAGTCAGCAGGATCCTTAACTATGGCTGCTCTATGTGGGCAACGACACATTGACACGTGGTACCCCTTTTATGGGTGTATTGTCTTCCAGACTTCTGAGAAGACTTTCTACAACATTTTGCAGTGGGAATTTTTGCTCACGGGTTCCAAACAGTGTTTAAGAGGTGGGGCACTGATCTTGGGTGAGAGAACCTAGCTTACACTCTCCATTCCAGTTCATCCCAAAGGTTTTGAATGGGCTTGAGGTCAGGGGTCCGTGTGGGCGACTCCGGTTCTCCCACACCAAACTTACCGTAACTCAACTTACTTTGTCACATACGTAGATAAAAATTGTACAGCAAGCAGTGGAATTCTTTCCTGACTTCTGCACATGAAGTTTAAATTTAAGAAGATAAGAAAAATAAAAATTTAACTATGTATATACACTGAATTTTGAAAATAGGAGAACTGTACAATTATTGCACTAACAGATGAACTGAAATGGTCTTTTAAGTTAAAAGTTAAAGTGAGTTGTGCTTTAATGTGCAAATATTGCAGTGGAGGGTTAAAAGTTGTTTTAGTTATGAAGGTGTTGTGGGTGGGATTATGTCCGTTTAGTCCTGGTTCAGGGTCCGAATCGCTTTTGGGAAGAAGCTCCTCCTCATCCTCTCTGTGTTTGCCTTCAGGACACGAAAACGCCGTCCTGATGGCAACAGAGTGAAGAGCTTGTTGTCAGGATGACTGAAGTCTTCCACAATCTTTTTGGCTTTTTTTATAGACCTTGCTCTGTGCACCAAGGCAGAAAAAGGCCCTCCCCAAACTGTTTACTCAGTGTTTGGAAGCATACAGTTGTTTGAGATGCATGTTTAGGTTCATTTTCCCCGTTCGTCCGGCTCCTGGTACTACTGCATACTCATTCCACATTCTACAGACCATTATCAGAACCCCAGGCAGATGTCAATTACGTTTCTATGTTCCCAGCGTCCTATTTGTCTACGCTGCCACCACCATACGTGACTAGTTGGAGGTGTCCCAATACTTGTATCACTTTAATGTTATGCTTTTTGCTTTACATGAAGTTCACGTTGTTGTGCATCAGCCGAGATGAGGTGAACTGGGTCGAGGTTTGCGTCAGTAATCAGCATCCACCACCTGCATGTTTCTAAGCTTTTTAAGTAATAGTAAAACCCTGTACACACACACACACACACCTCTCTCTGAACAGTGGGAAACTGATAATGAGAGAAAGGAATTGACTTTTTGTGCATTGTTCAGTTGAAAGCGTGAAAGACTTGGTGTTTGCAATTTGCCATTTTCTTTCTGATACATTTATTAATGTAGCATGAGCACGCTGCAGATTTAAAGCCGTTTATGTGGACAAAAGAATTGTGGAGTGGAATTCAACACCAATATAGACGTCTATAATTTTTCAGTAGTGCAAAATTATAGACAGCTTTGAGTCTGGACAAGTTATAATTTTTTTTTAGTTTATAAAATATTTTTTTTAAACATAAAAATAATGTGATGCTTTTCATAAAGAGGCATTAAATATCTGTCTAAAAGCGTGAGGTCTGTGGTGTAACTGCAGGCCTGCCCAGTCCTGAGGGTTCTCTTTAAACATTAAAATAAATAAGAGAAGTGCAAGGGGAACTGAACTGTCCCCCGATGTGGCCCATGAACTCCATTCTGACTTCACTAAACCCAGGGTGAGATAATAACGCTGTAAAGGTTGTAACACGATTATATTCAATAATATTGGCTTCGTCATGTCTGTGCAATCAAATCAATAGTAAGTTTCTGCGTGGAGTGGTACGTATCGAGAGAGATGAGGTTTTTTTTTTTTTTTCGCAATCTACCCATCAGCATGTCTTTGAAAGTCCCACCTAGGTAGAACCTGAGCAATGTGCTTGAAGTGTCGCCGTGCAGCAGTTTAATTGAGGACACTTTGAGGATTTGATAAGGTTAGGGACTGGGGTGACCAGATGTCCCGCTTTGTGCAGGAGAGTCCCGCAATTGCATTACTTTTCACGTGTCCCGCAAATTAAGTCGTTGTCCTGCATTGTTAATGAAAATCAGACGCCAGATTTTAAGCGTGTTTTATAATCCGTTGGATGGCTGTTATCTGTTGTCTGTTATCGGGGGAGAGGCGGGCTGTTTGAATGTCAACCAATCGGGAACGCGGACGCATGTTAAGGGTGCGCCCACCAACACAAACAATGCAAATTAGGTCATATATATATATATATATATATATATATATATATATATATATCTTTTTTTTTTTTTTTTTTTTTTTTTTTTTTTTTTTTTTTTTTTTTT
>JAFMOD010000092.1:523496-546486 GCA_019802435.1 Corydoras maculifer
ACTAACACCCCCCGAAGCCTTCAGCCTCGGGCGATGTCAGCATTATACGCTTATACGTTTACTCCAACGTCTTAATAAACAAGAATAACATTACACAATTATTATTAGGTCTTTTTTTTTTGCAGACTCTTTAATCTGCGGCATGGTGGCTTAGTGGTTTATCATGTTCTCCTCTCAGCGCTGGTGATTCCCGGTTTGAATCCCCATCCGGGTGGAGTTTCCATGTTCTCCCCGTATCCGTGTGGGTTTCCTCCGGGTTCTCCGGTGTCCTCCCAATTCTCCAAATTGCCCCATATAGAGTGTGTCTGTGTGAGTGAGTGTGTGCCCAGCGATAGATTGGCGCACTGTCCTGGGTGTATCTGCTCAGCGCCCGAGACATTCTCCCCTGGATGGGCATGGGGAACCCCCTCCGTGACCCTAATAGAAGATAAAGCGGGAGATAATGGCTGGATGGATAGACTCTTTAATATAAAGTGATTACAGTTGCTCCAACTTGACTGTTGAGGTCTGAATTCAGCCGTGATACAGCGCTGACATAACAATCCTGAAGCAATCATAGTCTCCACTCATCTGCGATGGCTCTCTACAAGAATTTGGAGCGTTTTCGCAAAGTTTCGCTCTATAGATCAGAAATTTCTGTTAGGATAGTGGGGCATTGCTCACAGTCGCCATTCCAATTCATCCCAAAGGCATTGGGTAAGGTTGAATCTGGGCTCATTTTTCTACATCAGAATTACTTAGCCATTTGTTTATAGACTTTGGTTTGGACATTGAAACCAAAAAAGGGCCTTCCCCAAACTGTTCACACAATTGAAAGCATACCGCACTTGATTGTTTTTATACTGAAACACCAGTGAATGTGATTTAAAACAGCATAGAATAACATAACAGTTCAGTTGTATCCATCCATACATTCTTTATCTTCCGCTTTATCTTCCGCTTTTAATTTTTTTTTTATTAGAGTACAGGAGGGGGCTCCCCATGCCCATCCAGAGAAGAACGTCTCGGGCGCTGGGGAGATACACCCAGGACAGTCTATCGCTGGGCACACACTCACTCACACACACATTCTATATGGCGCAATTTGGAGTATCGTATTTTCCGCACCGTATTATAAGGCGCATTCTGAATTACGGGTTCTATTTCTGTATTATAAGGCACTTGCTAAAACATACGATCTACAAGAAAAGTAAAACGGTGATTTATAATTGAAGTTTGACAAAACACACATTATTTTAATCACTCTTCCCCCACAAATCCATCCAAGTCCTCGTCTCCTGTGTCTGATTTATAAAGCTTCACTATCGAGCACTCCGGGTTCCCTCTCATCAATGTCTGAGTCCGTCTCGTCTCCAGGCGGCTGTTCGGCAACGATGCCGGCTTTCGCGAAAGCTCGGACGACAGTCACATCAGAGACCTCAGCCCAGACATCCACAATCCATTCTTAGACGGTGGCGTAACTCGCCCGCCGCCGCCTTCGTGTTTTAGTAAACGTGTGTTCGCCGTCTATCATCCATCGCTCCCACGCCGCCCGTGACTTTACTTCAAACGCCCCGTTTATGTCCAGCGGTCGGAGTTCTTTATTTAATCCTCCCGGAATGACGGCGAGCTCCCAATTAATTTTCTTCACTCGGCTTTTTCAGCAGGGACGGTGATGTGTGGGGAAAAAAAACACCCGGTCGCACAACAATACTTTTATAGACTTTGGAACTCTGTACATGTATAAGGCACCGGATTATAAGGCGCACGTCCGATTTCTGGGAACATTTTAGACTTTTAGGTGCGCCTTATAGTCCGGATAATACGGTTTTCAGTTGACTTGATCCGTGTTTTTGGACTGTGGGAGGAAACCGGAGAACCCGGAGTTCCGTTGTATATGACTATTTAATCTTCTCCCAAACAGCACGATGGGTAATTACCCGACTGGATTAAACAGTGTGTTTGTATCTTTCTCTGTCCCGGCCGTGCGGTTGGATGTCCTCTCAGTCGGCCGTACCGTTCGTCCGCCTCTGTGTGATGATGCATATGTTTACTTTCCGAATCTGTGCTCTTTAATCCCAACGCCACGATGTCCACAGGCAGGACTTTCATTATCAGTCGGAGTGTCCGCTCATCCGATGCACCGTGTGCTTCAGCGTGTTTGTTTTGAAGGCATGGCTCATTTGGAAATGGCTACCGCTTTCATTTCGTGCTGCCACCTACTGAATAATGGTATTTTCCCCTTTCAGCACTTTAGTGCTTTCGTGTTTACTCAGCACAGTGCAGATCACTAATATCTAACCACAGGCCTCATCTGATCTTTGCCCTTAAATTCTCACTTGTTAGAGGAAGTGTTTTACTTACTGTCTACGAGGCGGCCCTCTGCTTCGACTGTGTTTATAAAAATAGGGACAGCAAAACGGCAGGCTGGTTTCTCCTTTCATGTCTTGCAGCTTCCTGTAGAACTCTGCACGTGGCATGGTGTTTAACACTCTAGCATTACAGAAAGAAGGTCATATATATATATATATATATATATATATATATATATATATATATATATATATATATATATATATATATATATATATATATATATATATATATATATATATATATATATATATATATATATATATATATATATATATATATATATATATATATATATATATATATATATACATATATATATATATATATACACACACATATACACACACACACACATCCATTATCCTTTATCCTATATTAGGGTCGCGGGGGGGGTTCCCCCATGCCCCTCTAGGGAAGAACGTTTTGGGCTGGGCAGATACATCTAGGACAGGACGCCAATCTATCGCTGGGCACACACACAGACACACTCTATTTGGGGCAATTTGGAGAACTCAATTGACTTGATCCACGTTTTTGGACTGTGGGAGAAAACCGGAGAACCCGGAGGAAACCTACGCGGACACGGGGAGAACATGGAAACTCCAACCAGATGGGGATTCGAACCGTGAATCCCTAGCGCTGAGAGGCGAACCACTAAGCCACCGTACCGCCCTCATATATATATATATATATATATGTGTGTGTGTGTGTGTGTATGTATGTGTGTATATATATATATATATATATATATATATATATATATATATATAATTGCCATGCAGGGTGGATGAAGGTCATTTCTATAGCCTTTGCGTGTCCTCCCCATTTCTGAGTAGCTTACCATCCAACACTCAATCCAAAAATTATGCTGACTGATCAACTTGAGACGATGGAATGCAGTTTTTTTCCAGCTTTGTATCCGACCCATCGTGACAGAAAACGTGGCTCATGAGTCGCCAACACGTCATTATAAATAAATGATATATAAATATATAACCCTGCCGCTTGGTTGGTAAAAAGATGCGTTCTGTATTGCGTTGTGTAATGGGAAAGGAGTGCAGGAGCACTGTCCCCTGAGCGGGGAAAATTGGACGCAACTGGATTTTGATGTTTGATTGTCAGGTGACCGATCATCTGAAGTCTTTTATCTACCGATGAGGAAAGGTGCAAGCTGCTTACACAAGCATCTGAGCGTGATGTGGCACACCTGCTCTGTCCCAATTTATTGCTCTTGTACTCTGTATCATCAGATTTTGAGCTCAGGGTTCAGGATGATGGGGCAAATGCTTTTAGGGGTGGGGGAGGGGGGGTCCTTCATTGTTTTGGGGATTGAATTTCTTAATAATCAGGCTGTTGATGGGAGCGTTGACATTTCGCTGGGGGTGTAATTAGTGGGATGTTCGGCTCTTCGTGTGCGATATTAAATCCAGATTGAGTGATGGATACACGATCTAATGCATTATACATTTAATCTTAAAGAGCCTCATTACTGATCTTAAATTGGGGGTTGGAGATCCATTCAGGAGGTGGTTTCTTTAATAAAGTGGAGCTAGAGCCTACACTCACACTGGCCGCTTTATTAGTTACACCTCTCTGTTTGTAGACTTGCAGTCTGTTACTCTACATACTTTAGCCCATTGTCTGATGATCATAACCCCCCCTCCCCCCCACAGAGCATGTACTATTTAGGTGGTGGATCATTCTTAGCACTGTCATGACACTGTAGATGGTCAGTCGATAATGATGACTAAATACAGATTGAGAAACACAAACTGTGCAGCCACTGATGACCCACTGTCTCTGATTTTACATCTGAAAGGTGGAGCATGTAATACTGTGAGTGGACACAGGGTTTAATAACTGGTCATAACAGATAACCCTCTGTACATCTCTGAAACCTTTTTCCCGTTTATGCAGAAGCACATTTAAAAGGTAGGCACTGATGTTGGGCAACAGGGCCAAACTCACAGTCTGCATTCTAATTCGCCTCAAAGGATGGGGTTGAAGTTAAAGCTCTGTGTCATGTTCTTCCAGCCTTGGCTCTTGCAGCTTTGCCTTAATGGATTTTGCTTCGAGCAAAGCCATTAAACAGAAAAAGGGCCTTCCCAAAACTGTTTTCCCACAAAGTAGGAGCTTGCCATTGTTCGAAGTGCATGGGTGGTTGACGTGGAAATAGGAAAAAGCCTGCAACGTGGTTCAGGGGAGTTTCTAATGGATTGATGGATTGCAAATGTGACTTATTTCCAATAAAGTAAACAAAACGCTATGGATTTTTCAGAAAACGTGGCCATTTCTGGGAAACTACACAGACTGATCTGCGGTCCCTTCATTAAGCAGTGCTGCTTTGTGTTTGTGGCACAAAGTGCGAACAGTGCACCCATCCCTCAGTTGCCAACGAGCGGCAGTCTTCAGGGACATTCCACTTGCACCTCATCTGAAAGTGCAGTCCACCCGCCCTCACGCTGCAGCTGGGGAATCTTCACACCTCAGTGGAATAGTGTCTGTTGGTGATTTCCCTACTTAGCATAGTCCTGTTGCAACAGAATGCACTGCGATCGTGTCTTCCTTCTTTTTTTTATTTTTACCGGGGAGTTGTTGTTTCTGAGGGTTTTACTCAGTTTGTACTCACACGCTTTATTTTGAACTCTTTGCAGTCAGAGTTCCGCATTCGTCTCGCGTGTGAAATCCCGGTTTGCAGTCGCGGCGTCTGCGCCATACGTTCGAACACATGCTGACCCGTCGGTGTAAATCACGTGGCTTTATAACGTCACGCCTAAGCGTCCCTGTTTCTGTTGTGCCGTCTACAGAGGCGACGGTAAGGGGGAGGACCAGGAGGGTCCCAAAGAGGCAGCGCAGACGCAAAAGGCGAGCAAAAGCGAAAAAGAGCAGGATGCGCAGCGGCTCGAGTCCCCCGTTCCGAGGGGAGACAACGGACAGAGAGGCGAGGCGGGCCAGTCCGAGCCGTCGGCGCCCGAGCCCTCGGCGGCCCTTGACGCTCCGGAAGCTTCTTCCTCGGCCAAGCAGCGGCGCTCCGTTATTCGGGACCGCGGGCCGCTCTACGACGATCCCACGCTGCCTCAAGGCTGGACGCGCAAGCTGAAACAGCGCAAGTCCGGCAGGTCGGCCGGCAAGTTCGACGTCTACCTGATCAGGTGAGTATGAGCTGGACTTGTGTTTTAATGTTTATCCTTGCGGCGGGGCGGTCGAGCTAGATCTTGTTTATTGATCCAAACTACCTTTTTCGGACAGCAGGTCATTTATGGCTGGTCTTTGATGTTAGACGTTATAATTAACACCCAGAACCACCTTCTCTCGAACTACCAACACACACTCTAGGGACCGAGGTGCTGGGGCACACTTTAGAAGAGCTTCTACGCTTTTTGGGAAGGAAGGCTTTCCACAATGTTTTTGAGCGTGTCCATGTTGGCAGGTCAGTAAAATGACGTTGGACCAGAAGGTCAGGCCTTCATTCTCCTTCCTGTTAAATAGGGTTGAGGTCAGACCATTTAATTTCTACTACACCAAACGTACCTGCATCAGAAAATGGCCTTCCCCAAACTGTTTTCACAGCTGTTTACACAGTGTACCTTTGCTCAAAATGCATGACCTGGGGGCTGATGTTTTTACAATTGTGTGGCAATAGAACCGAATCCCGTTGTCCGTATTGTGTGTTTGTAGCCGTACGGTGCGCGTTGGGTCTGATTTTAAAAAGGAAATTGCAGATGTAGATGAGCTTCTGTTCATGGTGAGTCACTTATTATCTGGGAGCAACAGTGTGTTTAATTAGCTGCGGTTAATAAGGTGAGGAGCAAGATGTCAATGAAATACAGAGATCACTTGTAGCTTTACTAATAAAAGAAGATTAAATCGTTCTGGACATCAGCGGGCTTTTAAAAATCCTCTTACAGGTCAGATGTTTGCAGAGACCCCCGAGAGCTCAGACACAGAGCAGTGCATCATGGTTCCTAATTTAATAACAGATTTCCAGCACACAGAGGGAGGTTGATCTGGGTTGCTTCATGTGCTCGATCGGTCTTATTGTATTTAAATGTAGTGAACTATTGTTTTTTATTTTATTTTTTATTTTTTTGTTTATAGCCCCGAAGGGAAAGCCTTCCGTTCCAAAGTGGAGCTCATGGCGTACTTCCAAAAGGTGGGGGACACCACCACTGACCCAAATGACTTTGACTTCACCGTCACGGGGCGTGGGAGCCCCTCTCGCAGGGAGAAAAGAGCACCGAAGAAGCCCAAAGTGCCCAAGCCGACTGGCCGGGGGAGAGGTCGGCCGAAAGGCAGTGGCAAAGTCCGGCAGGTCACAGAAGGTGTGGCGGTCAAACGCGTGGTGGAAAAGAGTCCGGGCAAACTCCTGGTCAAGATGCCTTTCATACCGCCCAAAACAGAAGTGGGACCACCGTCAGGGCAAGTGCCAGTTACCAAACTACGTCCAGGGCGCAAAAGGAAAGCGGAGAAGGACCCCATGAGCGTCCCGAAAAAGCGCGGCAGAAAGCCGGCGACTGCCTCTCAGGCCTCCGCCGGTGGCGCAGGCTCGAGTGCGGCGTACGCGGCCGCCGCGGTCCTCTCGTCCGAGGCCAAAAAGAAGGCGCAGAAGGAGTTGGCGGCAAAGCCAGTCCAGGAGAAGGCACTTCCTATTAAGAAGCGCAAGACACGGGAGACCATGGAGGAGGCAGAAGGCTCCACACCTGCCCCACCAGAGACGGAGAGTACCACGGCAAAGCGACCCGCGACCCAGACGTCTTCGTCTTCGGCCGCCGAGGAATCAGAGTCGGGACAGAAGCTTCACAAGCATTCGAGTCGGAAGCATAAGGAGACGCAGGATCCCGGCAACGGGAGCAGTGGGGCACCGAGAAGTCATAAGAAGAGAGATCAGCGCGAGCAACCGTTAAAACACCTCCACCACCATCACCACCACCAACACCAACACCAACACCAACATCAACACCACCTACCCCTGATGGAGCCTTCCATCTTCACCCCGCAAGCTCACCAGCTTTCCCTCGGTCACTCCATCCATGGAGCTCCCCCTTTGGAGAACGAGCCCCAGGACTTAAGCACTTCCAGGGCCAGACAGGAGCTGCTGGCCTGCAGGGAGGAGGCCCGAACGGACAGCCATGTCATTGCCCCGGGCAAGATGGTCACCGCGGAGGTGCGGACCCAGGCGCAGCAGCAGCAGCAGCCGCAGCAGCAGCATGGCACTGTGACGGGAGACGGCAAGGAACTGAGAGACATTGTTCCACCTTCCGCCGTTCCCAGGCCGAGTCGAGAAGAAACGGTCGAGTCCAGGACACCGGTCAGCGAGCGTGTAAGCTGAAAGACTTGACCGGCGAGACGGACTTAACTGACCAATCAGCAGCAGCGGCTGTGTTCGTGAGCAGGAATATTGGCACTCACAGGGGGAGGAGTCATTTGTTGGTTTTCTTCCTTTTTTTTTTAAACAGAGGAGAGAGAGAAAAAAAAAAGAGAAAAAAAAAACAAAAATGAAAACGTAACTTTTACAAAAAGGCAGCTGTTGTGACGAGTGATGTGAGTCGAATGCAGAGCGATCGTATTATCGCAGGTGTACGGCCTCCGGAGGAAATTCTCAGACTTTCTTTTATTTGCCCATTTTAAACCACGGTTATTAATATGAAGTCGTAAGGAATCGTGTGTTCCTTTCATTTAGAGCTTCTAGGAAAATAGCACGGCACTGAGACCATAATGAATGCACAAGACGTAGTGTGTGACGGGAAGCTTCCCCTGCTTAAACGCTCCCAGCATCCACGGACGACCCGCGGACGCGTTACACGGCCACGGAGGAAACCTCTCGCAGGTCGACTAACTGTATATTTTAATAGCGTAGTCCGATCAGCTCGCTGGTCCAAACCGGTCTCGCTTCAGCTCGTTGAGTCAACGGCGCTGCACTGAAACCCGATAATCGTGAGGAATTCCTGAACGTCCGCGAGTCTGTGAGTGAGGTCCTGTCCGCTAGACGTAACGGCGAGGATAAAGCACAAAGGGATCGGCGGGCGCACTTCGAAAGGCTCGGTCCAATAAGTGCAAAGACCAGTTCAGGGAGGTGAATAAAGCCAATCGCAGCGCGGCGCATTCAGACATTTCCTTCCATCGCATCTTCCCGAAGTCCAAACCAAGCACCCTGCTTTCAGAGCTCGTCAGTGCTCGTCCATAATAAAGTAACTATTCTGCTTTGTCCTCGTCATCATCGTTAGATGTTAGCAACCCAACATGCTGGATGCTCTTTATATGCACTAGAACGTCCCGTCAGAGGTCATGGTCTGGTCTCTACCCCTTATTTTGATCTTATTTTTCAGTCTCCATTCATTCATTAGGCCTGTTTTCTTATCATGTGAAGGAAACATAGTATGTGCCCCCCCCCCCCTCGTTGCACAGGATCAGAATTTTTTTTATTTTTTTATTTTTTTAAACCAGAATTGTAATATGAGATTTAAAGATATTGTGTCTCGTCTTTACGAACGCCGTTATGAAAGCAGGGCCTCTTTTGTTTTGTCACCCGATAAAATCAGTGCTGTTTCATGACTTTTGATATTTTAGACCACAGCGCAGTTTGTGTACTCGCAAAGAATGCACGGTTTTTTTTTGTTTTTTTTTTTCCTCCCCTCACTTCCTCATTTCAGTTTTTTTTTTTCAGAATGGGCCTCACCCCGGTGTTTCCACCACCGCTGTCAGACAGGCAGCCGGTCAAACGCGGCTTCACGGCCATTTTTTACAGCCGTTTACCTGGAACAGACGGAATTAGAGAAGTACAAACACCGTACAAACACACCGCTGCATGAGAATCTTCTACCTTTCTGCAAAGGATTGCTTTAAACTTCATCTGAATAACCCGACAGAAATAAGGCAGCAGAAGTATACGACCTGCTCACTGGTTTGCATGATGAGGAAAATGCTGCAGAAGTTTGTGAACCATAAAACCAGAGTGGGGGGGGGGGGGGGGGGGGGGGGGGGGGGGGGGGGGGGGGGGGGGGGGGGGGGGGGGGGGGGGGGGGGGGGGGGGGGGGGGGGGGGGGGGGGGGGGGGGTTTTTTACTTCGTATTCATGTCGACGGTAAAGAAGTGCTTGTGGGTCCTCGCCCTTCAAACCCCCTCTCCACCTCGACCCTAGTCAGTGGGGAAGGGGACACTGAGAACTAGGGTGCTTGCGCTCTAGAGAAAAGGGCTATGTAATACTTTCCAAAACGAAAGACGTGATCGGGGCATCCGCACTCTGTTACTTGCTTGAGGTCTGAAATCTGACGTCAAGCATCTTCAGATCCCACTCGCTCTCTCCGTACAAGTGGCTCACTTTAAACTCCCGGGACGAAAAAATGACTTGCATTCCCAAAACGTTGAGGTATTTGCGTGAAATATCCACGGTTCCTGTTATTTGGATGTGCCCTCCCCCCTATTATATACTAATTCTATGGAATAATCTCTTCCTTTACCTGATTATATTAGGATTATAAACCATGTATATATATTTTTTTAATCTTGTCCCCATTCACATTAGTATAAAAATTAAAATCAGGGCATTTTTTTTTTGGAAACCAATGCCTTCCATTGTAACAGTTCTTGGAAATTTTTGGTTGCCTTTACCATAACATTGTTATGTTCAAGCAAATGTAAACGAGCAGCTCACAAATGCATGGGCTGCATGTATTGTGCTGTTAGTGTGTTGTTTACTACAGACTGGGTTGGACATTCACAAGCTTACTGTATCAGTGCAGGTCAGTGCAAAGATAGATCTTAATCACCGTAATCTCCAAACAGACATTAATCGGACAACAGATCGCTCCAGATTAGAGTGAGTGAGATCCTCAGGTCCCCCCACCCCTACAGTTTTATCAGTCAAATCCAGAAATGACGGAAGGCTTGCTATTTTAAGGCTCGAGGAAAGTTGTAACCAAGCATCAGGCAGGAAATGACACGCGCAGAATGCATTTTTTTCGTCAGGGGAGCTTATCCGCGGCGCCTCTGCCCATCTCCGCGAGCGCCGCGAGGCGTGACCCACTTGAACCGAGATCTTAACCAGGTCTGCGGCGTCCGTGACCCACATGCGGTCCAAAATGCCGTCGTCCTCGGTCTGATTAATCTGGGAGAGGGGTGAAGGACGGGGCTTGAGGACTAAAGCAGGAGGGAGCGAGCGAGGGAGGGAGCGAGGCGTAGCAAACGTGCACACGGCTGAAGCACCGTGACATTCGAGCGGGGGGAATCGGATTAAGATTCAGAAACGCAAACCGTTTCCCTCCCGAGCTGCGGCGCTCGCGTTCGCAGACCAACAGTGGTGCCGCATGCGCCACAGACTGGGCAGTGCCTTCATTTCAGGAAGCCGACCGAGTCGGCTTTCCGTTCAAAGAGGAGATGCTTTTATTCCAATCGAGCAAAGTGGAAGCTTTAAAACCTCGACGGGCTGATTGGTCGCCTGCAGGATTCGCGTATTTGCTGTACCTATAAAATATCGGTTTCCTGTTGTTTTCTATCTAGTCATTGCGTGTCCCTCACAGAAATGCATCCCTTATACTCACTCCACAGATATTTATGCTTTTTATTTTTTTTGTAGCACTTGATGCCCATTGTCAAAAAAAAAACAACAACTGGGAGTCCTATAAGAAAAGAGACAACAACCTTTATTTATGTCTTATGTGCCTCCGGCAACTATGAGAAATCTGCTATGGTACGTCCTTGTGTCCCTGTAGCCAAAAACCTACATGCTATGTACGTGAACATGTATCAATATGCATGATTGCCATTAGAAGGTAGTACATTGCTTGCCCTTTACTATTCTTCGTAACGATGTTTTTTGCGGAGCGCTCTTCTCTGAGTGTCGGAACAGCGCCAGGGCCGATTCCCACGAGCTGAACACAACTGCACACGAGCGTACACGATGTCACCTGTTTGTGCACTTCATTAAAAAAAATAATTAAAAAAAACGAACCAAAAGCAATTTTCAAAAACAGTGAAAATGTCAGTCATGTTGGACAAAAATAGTCTTTACTTCCGTCATTTTTTATTTTATTATTATTATTATTTTTTCTTTTCATTTCTCTCCTTTCTCCATGTTTTCTTTCCTGAGAAGTCTGAGAGGAGGGTCGCTCGCGCGTGGGCTCCCCGTTGCCGTGGTGAATCTATTCCGACTAAATTATTTGTGAGATGATTAGTGTTTTCTATTTTTTAAAGGATGCAAATATTAGGCGTAGAGTATTTTACCTTAAGAGCAATAGTATATTTAGTAGGTCTGATTTGCGTTTCCGTTTTCTGGCGTCTTTGAAATCGTACGTGTTATATATTTGAAGAAAAGGAAAAATAAAAACAGGTGAAGCTGAATCATCAGAACAAGGCCTAAAGCATTCTCCACCTTCAGTGACATCACTCGAGACACTTGGCTCTAACATGGCTTACAGACTTGGTTAAGATGTCTGTGGTTAATCAATTAGTACTATGATTATGAATATTAAATTATAAACTCAGTAGTTCCACTTACCTTATAGAAGGACTTTGTAGTTTTATAGTCACAGCCTGTAGTCCATGTTTCTCTGTGTAATCTGTTAGTGGTATGGTGTGCAACACTCCACTGCAACTCTGAGAACCATCCACCACCTAAAGTAAAGGGGGACTACATTTTAACATTGTAGAACTACAAAGTCCATCTCTACAATCAGTGGAGCTGATACAATGCTAGAAATAATAAATTAAACCACAGACGTTCTTCCCAAACACAGATTGCCCTCCACCCCACCCCCCAACCAACGCAGTTATACGAACACCACCATGTTCAGCTCCAGCCAACAGGTTCCAGTCTTCATTGGTAGAACGTTCATGGTCTATTTAACATAGTCTCGTGCCTTGAAGTTTCAGTAATAGAACTTTATACCGTAGTTGTATTTTTATTCCCGAGTCCTGTGTTTTTTGCCTCCCGTCGGTGTCCAGTGCTCCGGACGTGTTGAGGATTCCCGCAGAACGACGACGCGGCCGCCTTGTTTTTATTTCACGCGGGAATCGATGAGGACAAAACCGACCTGGGCAATACCGACCGAGAGCCACCCGGATTCCCCCCTTTTCCATCCCCGCCGTGTTCCGCGTGTCTCCCGTTGGACAAAATATGTGCAGTAACGTGACGAGTCCACTGCTTTTCCGTTTCCGCCGCCTGCGTCTGCCTCAGAACAGGTTCTTCCAACCACCACCATCGCACACGTTCTGAAAGTGGAGCGTCATTTGGAGAATGAATTCAAGCCCTGCACTTTATAAAGAGATGAAGGACGTGTCCTTGCACGACGTCCATTACCGGTTCATATATGTATGGGTTTTTTATTTTGTTCGATTTTTTTTTTTTTTTTTTTTTTTTTTCGTACCAAGTGTCTAAAGTGGCTGTTTTTTTTTTTTTTTTGGTCTTCGTTGCGTTTGAAATCAAAGGGATGGGTAGTGTTCTGTATCTTAAAGGTATATTATTTTAACCAAACGAGTCCTACAACCTAGGTGTCACCATTTGCCAAGCTATGTCCTTGCCTTCCTGAAAGTGAAAAGTATAGTTTGTGTCTACTTTTATAGTAATGTGTTATTGTATTATTTGTTTGCCGTATGTAACTGATACACAAAAGTAAACAACATTTACCTTCTGCTTGTGGTTTGTTTCATCCTTCATCCAAATGATTGTCACTTTATCAGTTCACCCTCTGTTTCCACGCTCACTCTCCTTTTAACCTAACTATGTAGATGGACTCTGTAGTTCTACAATTACAATCTGTAGTCCATCTGTTTCTCCATGTACCCCACAGAGCAGGCACTGTTTGAATGACTGGATGATTCTGTGATCTTGACCTTGTAGTGGTACCAGTAGCAGCGCCATACACATTAACACACCACCAGTACATCCCAGTACTTGCCCCTGAAGTGCAGCACATCATCCACCACCCACATAATACCGGCATGGTGGTGGTCCAAGTACTTAGAGAAACAGATGGAGTACAGAATATAATCAGCGAGAAGGTTATACTGTAATGATAAGCACTTAAGTTGTAAGAACTGTCGTTATAATTAATTATACAGCATGTTCAAATGAGTGCTGGACATATTTCTTGTAATAGGAATCTGTCCGGAACTCAGCCGAGTGGAGACGATCAATTCTCTTTAGCTGTAGCCTGAAGCAGCTGTAACCTCAGGGTTAATTTCCATTATTGATTGAATTCCACAATTATAACAGTCTTCTTCTGAGCGTCTTTAAACAACAATCCGTTTTCAGTTAATTAAATGTCTGGAGGATGTGGATATTACGTCTCTGAACACAAAGTGAGATCGAGGGCTTAGTCACATTAGGATAACATTTACGTCGAGACGCTTTAATCCAAAGAGACGTATGAATGAGAGAACGACACGTCTGAATTAGGGAAGAACAAGCTGAACTGCATCTTAAATAATCCTGATTATTAACCAGATAAGAGCTGCTTCTTAAAGATGCTGAATCATTCCACCGTTCATCAGTGGTGAACATTACGGAGTGAGAATTGGCGCCATGGTGAGGTCGAAGCACCAGGACACGTTCCTCACTCGAGAATGTTAATGAAATTCTTTTTATGGTTAAGTCTAGTAACCTCATTAGAAAAATGTCAGGGACTGAGGAGTTACATTATTAGGCGCGATGAGGAAACTGTTTTGGAGATGAGATTAGAGAGGTTAGATCGAGGAGGTTGGTTTATGTGGAGAGGAGGGATGCTGAGGATGGAGCCACCGAGCAGAAGGAGGGGAGAAAGACCAAAGAGGATGTTTTTGGGTGCGGTGAGGGAGGAAGTCATTTAAGACCGGGCGAGATGGAGAGTAAGTTGACCCCTAATGGGAACAGGTGAAAAAAAAAACTTAAAATTGTCAGTTTATAAAATTTATTTTATTCAAATATGCACTTTTTATATATATATATAAAGAAAAACAATAAATTTCTTTGTTTCCTCGTTATACTGTATAAAATTAATTATATTAAACTGCAGTGTGTATATTTGGAGTGACTGTTTTCTGGATATCAGCACATTTAGATGAATATTTTCATTTTATTCTTATAAATTCTCCCTCTTCAGATATAATGATGTAGATTATGAGATTATGTTCAGTGCAGTTATAAAGGACTTTATATACAAGCTGAACAAACGATTCTTTTTAAACCTGAGCATCCAGCGATTGCACCATGAGCCGCGCTAAACTGGGGCATGACTCAAAATTGAAACCGCCGTACGAATTGAATTTTGTTATGACACAAATAGAGAGAAGGTGCATTACAACAAAAAAATCTCCTGAAATGGAACTAATTGTTATGTGGTGTGCATGACTGAATGGACTGAGTTCATTTAAAAAATTAAAAAAAATTTAAAAATACATTTTTGGAGTTCTTTTTAGACACTGGATTTAGAAATAACCTTGTTAACATGTGATGGGCCAGCAATCTAAAGGTTGGGGGTTTGAACCCCAAGTTCACCAAATGCTGACAGTGTGACCCCTTGAGCAAGGCCCTTAATCCTCATTGTTCCAGGGATACCCTATGTTTTACATGCTTTTAGCTAAAGTGACTTACAAGTACCCCGACCTGATGGTTGGGTCAGAGGTTGACCACAACATCCATGGAGACTTAAGGGTCTTGCTCAAGGACCCACATTGGTAACTTCAGTGGACGCCCATATGTTCTGGCCACAAAAATTAAGCTGTGATACTCTTAAGTCACTATGTAATAAAACGACTGCTAAATGACCTCACGCCATCTTATGTAATGGGACAATTAAACTAATATTTAATGACAGCACAGATTCACAGAGGTCAGCGCTTTTGCCTCATATGGCCCTGGCCCTGGGTTTGATTCCTTACTGTTTCAGTGCATCAGGTTGAGTTTAGGGTGTGGTAGCTCAGTAGTTAGGGTGTTGGGCTTTCAATCTAAAGGTTGGTGGTTCAAATCCCAGGTCCACTGAAGTTACCAGTGTGGGCCCTTAAGCAAGGCCCTAAACCTTCATTGCTCCAGGGATGTTGTGATTAACCCTGTGCTCACCTTGTAAGTCGCTTTGGATAATTTTTTTCATTCATTCATTGGGGGGGGGGGGGGGTTTCCCCATGCCCATCCAAGGGAGAACGTTTCGGGCGCTGGGCAGATACACCCAGGACAGGGCGCCAATCCATCACTGGACACACACTCACTCACACAGACACGCACGCATACACACTCTATATGGGGCAATTTGGAGAACTCGATTGACTTGACCCATGTTTTGGGACTGTGGGAGGAAACCGGAGAACCCGGAGGAAACCCACGCAGACACGGGGAGAACATGGAAACTCCACCCAGATGGGGATTCGAACCGGGAATCCGACGCCGCGTGTTCTGCTTTGATGTTCTGTATCTATTTGAGAACCCAACGCAGGATCAAAGCCACGGTTTGTTCGAGCCGCATGGCGGTCTTACGTCAAGTCCATGCCCTTTAACAAAAAGCGTGAAGAAAAGGGAAGTGCGAGCAGCGGGCTTCACAAAAACTGCAGCCGAGAACGCTCCTCCAGCATGAGGCGACGGCGGCGGGACGAGCGGACGGAGAGACGGCGAGAAATCCGATCTGACCTCCGATCAGAGCTCACCGACTGACCGCTGACCGATCGGCCCGTCAGACAGGAGGAGGCTCCCCTCCAACCGCCACCTACTCCACTCCCAGCGCCGCTCCAACTCCCGAGGCGGGTTGTTGTCTTACTTTTATCATTATTTTGATTTATTTTTTCACAAGACCTCCGAGTTCTGACCCCCAGACGCCGAGCGTTGTGGCCTAAAAGATGTCGACCTTCAGCGGGGAATATCTCTACAACATCCCCGCGGCTGCCATTTACGAATTCAGCCGAGTTATGGATTCCCTCCCGGACTCGGAGTGGCTCAAATTCGGTAAGAACCTACGACGTTGCCGCGTTTATTTCTGTGTTTTTTCTCTCTCTCTTGTTTTAAATCTTAATTGTTGTCTAATAAAGTGTGAAATGTCGTGTTTTGAACCGATTTTAAAATCCACCAGAACGTAAATAGCTTGGCGGCTAGGCTACAGTGGGTCAGGTTAAAGGCAGCGTCTCAATCTGCCTGCTCGGGCACTACGGAGTACGTCAGATTAATACAGTGCTACGTACTGATACTATTTAATGCGCCACTGCTTGATTTGGGACGCAGCCAGTTGTACCTATAGCTTCTTGAGTGGAAGCAACTTATAATCACATTTTCTATATAAAAACTTACATTTATAAAAAATAAAAATAAAAAAAAACCTAGAGGCCACAACCGTCGGCTAAATTACTAATGATAATTATCATTATGTGACCTGCAGTTGACATTCAAGTTAAACCACTCATCTCACTTTATCTTCTTTACACGTCACAAACTATTCATCATCATCATCATCATCATCATCATCATCATCATCAACATCATCATCATTCTAAACGCTCTTAAATGTTCCTATTTTCCATTTCCCCCCCATTAATTTAATTATTTTTTAATAACAGGCGGCACTGTGCCTTAGTGGTTTAGCATGTTCTCCTCTCAGCGCTAGGGATTCCTGGTTCGAATCCATATCTGGGTGGAGTTTCCATGTTCTCCCCGTGTCCGCGTGGGTTTCCTCCGGGTTCTTCGGTTTCCTCCCACAGTCCAAAAACATGGATCAAGGTCAATTGAATTCTCCAAATTACCCCATGTAGAGTGAGTGTGTGCCCAGCGATGGATTGGCGCCCTGTCCTGGGTGTATCTGCCCAGCGCCCGAAATGTTCTCCCCTGGATGGGCATGTGGGAAACCCCCCCCCCCATGACCCTAATAGAGGATAAAGCGGGAGATAATACCGATACCGTCTGTCTCTGATTTTACATTTACAAGGTTTAGCACTATGGTGGATGGGTTTATTAAATAAACAGTGGATGGATCCAGGGTTTAAAAACTCACCACTACACTGTCCTGCTACGACTCATCCATCACCGTTGTGGTACTAAAGGGGGGTCCTGATTATTAAATAATAGCGTAAAGGGGACTAACAAATTATGTAGAGAAACAGCTGGACTACAGAATGTAACAGTAGAACTACTAGGTCTATCTGTATGGTAGTTGGAGCTGATAAAATAGGCCATGAGAGATGAAACACAGAGGAGTATCTGACAAAGTAAAGGGGCTTCCCCAAAATCCTGTCAAAAATCACATCAGTACTGTGTTTTAAAAATGGCCATGACTCAAAATGCAACAAGTGAAAACGGTTCTACGGTGCAAAGATCAGAATAGCAAAAGGAAAAGTCCAACAGAAGGAAGTCATCACGTAAAAACATTAACAGAGAATGTGCCACAGCCCCTTGATTTCTACGCCCTGGCCAACGTAAAGCGCAGTGGCAATTCGTTCACAACCGTTGACCTCATTTACCACTGAGTAAGAGGTGTGAAAGTGTGTGACTGCGTCGAGTCATGAGAGGGTCGTATTCTGCTCACGCTGGCTGAATAGGAGAAAACGTTCAAATAAAGTGTGTGTTTTATTAGAAGGTAGGGGCTCTGATGGCCGGACGCTGCAGCCTGCAGTCATTTTCCCAGGACCCTTTACTCACATAGTTTAACAGCAGTGCATTTAGGGAGAGTAATGTTCCAGTGCTTCATTCATATCATTCTATTTAAGTCTGTCAGTGCAAGTAGTGACTCGATTTAAGTATAATGGGTCTTATAATTCCATGTAAATAACTCAGTGCTGTCATTAAAACTTTAGCACAGAGAGTTAAAGAGACGAAAGGATCAAAACTTAAGTCCTTTATAAACCATTTATAATCTTTTCTAAATCTCTTTCCATTTTATTGAGCTGCCTTCTAAACCTTTACTTCATGTTTGTAAAATCAGCACCTAGCTATGAAATATACACTTTTGTCTTTATAGTGTAAAAAAATTGGCATATAAATCTTTACTCGAATCAAATCAAGATGGACGTTCTGTCTTGTGGGTTTCCTGTAGGTGGACTGACTTTTTTTTTTTTTCCCCAAACCCAAAACCGTTCCACTAACCTGCGCTGCTGATGTCATCTTGACACCTCCACAGTTTCAGTTTAGGCGGCGCACAAGTCCGGCCCTCGCCAATTTAACTGTGATTAAATTGGCGAATTGCAATTTGCCGCTCGATTTAGTTTCGGAGTGTTTACACAGTACGGCGGGTGGAGTCATTTATTACAGCCCTTGAAAAAGAGGTTCCGTTTCAGAGGGACACTTTTAGATCCCTCACTTTGTTAATGACATCGAGCACACGCAGAACTAAATGCGGCGGTTCTAATACAGATCTGTCTCGCATTCTCAGCGTGAACACTTTGTCATATCTCTTGTGCTGTGGTGTCCCACAAGGTTGTGCTCTTGGATCGGGGCATTTCTGTAATCTTGTAGTATTTAATTTTATGTAAATGAAATGGTATTTTGCACAATATGCTGTATAATACTGAGTCAGTCCTATAGTTTTTATATATATGATATACAATAAGAAATGTAAATCAAGACAGTCGTATATGACACAAGACAATCCTGAATTGGATTCCTGGGGTGCGAACGTGATTCCATCCTGGGTCTCCGGTTTTTGTTCCACATCTTAAGACATGCTATTCTAAATTAAAGACACTACGTTGTCCCGGTCATTAGGGCTGTAACGTATCAGTGTTGGCCTTAAGCCTGGATTGTTGGAGAGTTGGAGGAGAGGGAGCATCCAGTCCATACTGTGTTAGTCCCCTTCACTAAGTACTATTAGTCCTATCCCAGCAGTGTCACTGAGATGTTTAAATAAAACTCCAGCAGCACTGCTGCACTAAACCCCCCTCACCACATCAGTGTCACTGCAGAACTGACAATAAACAATCCACCACCCTAATGATACCTGTTCTGTGATGCTCCTGACCAACAGTGTTTGTGTGCGTGTCTGTGTGTGTGAGTGTCCTGGGTGTATCTGCCCAGTGCCCGAAACGTTCTCCCCTGGATGGGAGCACCACCCCCACCACCCTAATATAGGATAAAGCGGAAGATAATGAATGAATGAATGAATATATATATATATATATATTCATTCATTCATTATCTCCCGCTTATCCTCTATTAGGGTCGCGGTGAGATTCCCCATGCCCATCCAGGGGAGAACGTCTCGGGCGCTGGGCAGATAGACCCAGGACAGGGTGCCAATCCATCGCTGGGCACACACTCACTCACACAGACACACTCTATTGGGGGCAATTTTGAGAATTGAATTAACTTGTTCCATGTTTTTGGACTGTGGGAGGAAACCGGAGAACCCGGAGGAAACCCACGCGGACACGGGGAGAACATGGAAACTCCACCCAGATGGGGATTCGAACCGGGAATCCCTAGCGCTGAGAGGCGAACGTGCTAAACCACTAAGCCACCGTGCCGCTATATATATATATATATATATATATATATATACACAACTGTGTTTCTTTTGTATTGCAGCGTCTCAGGTGATGTGCGATCAGACAGAGCTTCGTCTTGTGAAGCAGAGCGACAGGAAGACGGAAACACTAATGCACATGTGGGGGTGCAGGAACGGGACAGTTGGGGAACTTCTGAGCATCCTGCAAAGCTTGAATCTGCTGCGGCCGCGGGACATCATTCTTAACTGTAAGTGCACTGACGCAGAACCTCGTCTCAGAAGCCGATGGACCCGTTTCACTGATGCTGAGGTTCAGATCGATGCGTTAGAGGAAATCACATTAAATCACACTGACTCGTGGCACGGTGAGTCCACAACGTGACCCGCAGTACGTTTACAGTCATGCATGTCATCAGCTTCACTGATCATACAGATGGACTTTGTAGTTCTACGCTAGCATTCTGTAGTCTATCTGTTTCTTTATATATTTTAGTTTGTTCGTCCCCTCTAATTTTTTCTGTAATAACCACAATGTCACAAAGCAGGTGTTATAAGGGTGGTCGATCATTCTCGCTTCTGCAGTGACCGTGACATGGTGGTTTTGTGTTAGTGTATACTGAACTGGTTTGTGTGGCTCAGACACAGCAGTGCTGCTGGGATTTTTTTATCCCTGTATACACTGTATTTCACCTCCACCCTATTGCAACACCCCGTAGATGTAGAATCTGAGACTGTATCTCGTTCATTGCTGCACAGTTTGTCGTCCTCTAATCCTCCATCATCCTCCACTGGATGCTGCGTACGGGATGCAGATCCCGATATTGTTTATCGATTGTTCTGTGCGATTTCTCCACATTATCGTTGCTACTATCCTTTGACTCGGCATCGCCTGCGTAACGTGGTGGTGTTGGCAGCAGGTTCTCTCATTTATAAATTTGTATTTTTCCATCATAAAGACGTTCGTTGTTCCACTCATTCCACCTGTTCCACCTGTGTGTTCAGGCAGACGCGTTCCACAGTCCAGCTCTGCATCTCCCGCTCGGCCTCCACCCTGTGCCCCCCGCCACAGCCTGCCCCCATCGTCTCTATTTACCCCCGTCAAAGACGTCACCCGGCCCCTTTCCTCTCCCGGTAACTATTTACAGAGTCATCCTAACAGCCGCTGTGTTTGTGCGATGCTTTAATCTCTAATCTGTACACACACAGTGCGATTTTATTATGAAGTGTAATGTAAAGTCTTCGTCTTCGCTGTACGTGCTGTTCTTTATTTACCCTGTTTCTTTCTTCGGGCAGTTCTCACCGTGTCCTAGATAAGTTTCCTTTTCTTTAATGCACACTAAATATAACCGCGTGTGATGAAACCCTGTGGTGGGACTACAGCATCCTGTACGTTCTCCACCTGTGATGGGAAATCAGGGTCTGCTAAGCCCCCTTTTTAATCCCCGTCAAAACGCAGTGCTGAGATCTGTATGTGTGAGCATGTTTCTCCGTATCATCAGAATCTGTCGTATCGGGTCGTTACCTTGCCGGTTCCAGAGAACGTAGAGCTGCTGATGGTCTGGAGAAATACGGAGAAAGGGGGATGCGTGAAAATGATTCGGTCACGGCGCTGAAAAGAAACCAACTACGAAATCCTGAAAGTCATCTCCATGTTCTGATTGCTCTGACGTTGAGAGACACTCTGATCTTTTTACATTACGTTACATTATTTTGCAAAAGCGACTCGTGATGTGTCTCTTGATGATTGGGGTTCAGAGCGCGGGGGTCGGCCATAATCCAGCATCCCTGGGGCAATGAGGGCTAAGGTTCTGGCTATTACTAATAACTTTAATGGACAGGGGTTTTAACCACCAAGCGTCAGGCTGATACCTTAACCTATATACAAGACATAAAATATAAACCACATAAATATACCACAAAGTATGTAATAAAATGTAAATGAGTATTGATGTTCACAGTAGCTCAGGGTTTGGAGGTTGAGGTATCAGCCGTACGCTTCGCGGTTAAAACTCCTGTCCATTAAAGGTAATAGTAACAGCCAGAACCTTAGCCCTCATTGCCCCAGGGATGCTGGATTATGGCCGACCCCCGACCCGGAGGTCTTCCTGCATTCATTATCTCCCGCTTTATTCTCTATTAGGGTTGCGGTGGGGTTCCCCATGCCCATCCAGGGGAGAACGTTTCGGGCGCTGGGCAGATAGACCCAGGACAGGACGCCAATCCATCACTGGGCACACACTCACACACACACTCTATATGGGGCAATTTGGAGAACTCAATTGACTTGATCCATGTTTTTGGACTGTGGGAGGAAACCGGAGAACCCGGAGGAAACCCACGCGGACAAGGGGAGAACATGGAAACTCCACCCAGATGGGGATTCGAACCGGGAATCCCTAGTGCTGAAAAGAGAACATGCTAAACCACTAAGCCACCCACCGTGCCGTCACCGTGCCGGAGGTCTGATAAATAAATATATACTTATTTACATTTTATTCATAGTTTGTGGTATATTTATTCACGTGGTGTATATTTTATGTCGTGTATGTTTTGGCTTTGTGTCTCTAGACAAGCTGCTGCTGCCCAAACCCGGACCTCCGCCCCCCGATCTGCAGTCCTCATGCTCATGCCTTCAATCAAACGCAACCTTAAAAGAACCGAAAGAAAGCCAAGAGGTAACGATTCACTGACTAAGAGCAGAGCTATGACGTCGATGTGGCGGGTGTCGGTACGATGAGAGTGGGTGAAGACACATTTAGTGAAGTGGTTGGCGACCGTGCACTCGGCGTTAGTTTTTGTTGGTCTGTCGGGGTTTCATGGTTTCATTCATGATGTCATGGTAATTTTTGCAGAGGTCAGAGCGTCGTGACGAACAGCTCTCTCTGTGCACCAGCGTCATGAGCTGGCCGTTTGAGGAAGTGCAGAATGGCACGGCCAACTTCTCAACGGCGAGGCAGATCGGCGAAGGGGGCTTCGGTCACGTGTACCGCGCCTCCATGAAGAATACCGAATTTGCTGTCAAGAGGTTCAAAGAGGCAAGTGGATGAGTGCATGAGTGTGTGAGAGGATGTGGGTGAGTGAATGGGTGAGTGGATGAACAGGTGAGTGAGTGGGTGAGTAGATGAGTGGGTGGATGTGAGTGGATGAACAGGTGAGTGAGTGAGTGAGTGGATTAACGGGTCAGTGAGTGGATAAACAGGTGAATGAGTGGGTGAGTAGATGTGAGTGAGTGGATGAACAGGTGAGTGAGTG
>JAFMOD010000092.1:613383-722796 GCA_019802435.1 Corydoras maculifer
GGCTCAAACCTTGTTATTGTTAAATTAAAGTGTTTAAATTAGTCTTATTGTGGGCGGCACGGTGGCTTAGTGGTTTAGCACGTTCGCCTCTCAGCGCTAGGGATTCCCGGTTCAAATCCCCATCTTGTGGGTGGAGTTTCCATGTTCTCCCCGTTCTCCCCGTGTCTGCGTGGGTTTCCTCCGGGTTCTCCGGTTTCCTCCCACAGTCCAAAAACATGGATCAAGTTAATTGAATTCTCAAAATTGCCCCATATAGAGTGTGTCTGTGTAAGTGAGTGTGTGCCCATAGATGGATTGGCACCCTGTCCTGGGTGTATCTGCCCAGCGCCCGAGACGTTCTCCCCTGGATGGTCATGGGGAACCCCACCGCGACCCTTATAGAGGATAAGCGGGAGATAATAAATGAATGAATGAAATTAGTCTTATTTTTACATGATGTTTGAAACGTGGCATAAGCCATGCATTTTGGTCAGCTGTGTTGGGGAAGGTCATTCCCTTAAATCCTAAATTATCGTTAACGTCACCGATGCTCGTCTTGATGACTAGGCCAGTTCTGGATGTGACGATGTATGGAGTGTAACTCCTGCACTGGACCCCAAATCACATTTGGCTTAAAAACCTTAAATGGACCCTTTAAGTTACTTCTAATTAAATATAGATGAATACTTTGCAAGTTCTCCTTCAAGCACAATTAATTTTACCAGATTCACTTTATCTATTTCGGATTTCTGCTTCCACTAAGACATTTAGTCCTGAACAGCCGACTGACTAAGAGAGTGCTGTATGATCACTAAGCCGTACCAGTCTCTTCCTGGGTCGGATCAGGGGTCTGTTTTGTCCGTTCATCTTGTGGTACAGTCCGCAGGCGTTGCAGAGGTAATGTCCCGTACCGTCTCGTCTCCACAGAGGAGTCGCCGTGGCTCCGCAGTTCACACACTCTCTTGCCTCTGAGTTGAATATAGCATAGTGTTAATGAACAAAGTTTCCTGATCTCTCCAAAAAGACAAAGGAGACGTTCTCACCGGTTGGAGACATGGTCATCTTTCCCCTCAGTTTTGTGGAGAACGTTGGAGGTGAGTAGAACCCAACGCTGCTGAACTCCTGCGCAGCATTTCCATACAGTGTGTGGTGCTTCTGCATCAGGCCATGATCGTGTGGATACTGACTGATGCCGAACACTGCTCCCAGGCCCTCGAATCCAGCAGCAGGACTGACTCGCTCCCCCTTTAAACCCTCCTTACAGTGCAGGGCCGGCGGTTCCAGCTCAGCTCGAGAACATTTGATGGTGGGCAAGGGGATGGCTGGGTGCAACGAGGAGCCTGTGGATGAGGTGTGGGGCAGCGCAGATCGGGCAAACGTGCTGCCGTGCCAGGAGGACGATGGCGAGGGGTATGAAGCCGTGACGGAATTGGCACCGGAGCCCTCCAGCCACGGCAGGCCACTTAGAAATGGAGAAGAGTAAAGCGGTCGCACTGTGGAAAAAAACCAGTGAGGTATTAAGACATAATTCATTAGATTTGAATCACAGTATATGGATTTGGAAAAATTTACAAGGTTGATATCACTGTTCCCTTAAATGTTTAGCTTTAATCACACTCTGTATAATTCTTAAGACCTGGATGGCTCAGGAGAGGTTTATGGATGATCATGGGCTCACCTGGGTTCTGTCTTGAAGCTGGAGTGCCACGTGTTGGGATGCCGTTGGAGAACAGAGACGGGAGGCCACAGCTGCTGTACTCTTCTGGACTTTGGAACACAGAGTCCTCGTCGGTGTAGCTGGAGTCAGACGGGTAAGCGGACATGACCTCACCTGGCATTAGCGAGGGGGACATCCAGCGGGATTCTACACTGGCCTCCATGAAGCCGCCGGGCTTTAGTCCTGCCGGTGGTCAGTGATGTCATAATGTCAGTTGTAATGCAAACTAATAGAGAATCGATACTGACACCAAATGCTTATGATAAGGATCAACACAAAGCAGTTCAGATTAAATATGAAATGATTCTTAACACCGCAGTGACCAGCATCATAAAAGAGTCCCATCAGCACTGACGAAGGATTAGAACACAAACTGCAGCAGAAAAGAATCTACCATTTCTGATTATACATCCACACACACATACACACACACACACACACACAGTCATATATGTATAGTGTGTGTGTGTGTTGCAGTATATTCTATTTTATAGTTGTAGAGTGACTTGTGAATATAGTCTGTGTGTATATAAATATATGTATGTGTGTATTGGAGTATATTCTATTTTATAGTTTTAGAGTAACTTGTAAATATAGTCTGTATGTGTGTGTATATATATATATATACACAGACTATATTTACAAGTCACTCTAAAACTATAAGATAGAATATAATGCAATAATAAGGTGTAATAATATTGACGTTTTCGTGTGTGTGTGTGTGTGTGTGTGTGTGTGTGAGTGAAAGATATGTACAACCTTACATGATAAATGTCCCGTATCTTTTATGTTCTTTCATAAACAGTTACTGTGCTTTAAAAGGTGCAGTTTTTTTTATAGATTTTAATAAAAAAAACAATTAAACATGGGATTCATATGAAGATGCACACAGAATGTGTTGCTGCAGACCTGCTGACCTGCTTATAGATCCAAATATTTAGTTCCAATTTGTCGGGGTGTCTGTGTTAGTTATCACAAACACCTTCTGCTGCTGACGGCCTTCAGACATGATGCAGACGCCGGTCATGTAAATCAGGAGGCCGTTGGTTGTTTGTTATTTAGTTGAAATAGCTCACGATGTCAGTCTGAGTGGTTCGTGTAAGGTGCTGCTTACCTGGATGGAGCGCTGGCTGTGGGGGTCCGAGCGGATGCTGCTGGTGAGGAGTGAGGACTGTTCTTTGGTAGATTGGGTGTTAGGTGCTATAGGAGGAAAGGGGTGGTGGCATGAGGTGGCAGAATAGTTTAAGGAAGTTCTCCATTGCCGTGAGACACGCCTCCAGCTGGTTTACTCTTGTTGTACTTACAGTACCGGTCCAAAGTTTGGACACGCCCCCTTCTTGCTCCTTTATCTTTTTTTTCCACTTATCATATAGATGGACTTTGTAGTTTTACAATTACAGACTGTAGTCCATCTGTGTTATTTGTTGTTGTGAGTCCCCTGTTGGTTCTCAGGAGCATCACAGAACAGGTATCATTTGGGTGGTGGATTGTTTATTGTCAGTTCTGCAGTGACACTGATGTGCTGGAGGGGGGGGTTTAGTGCAGCAGTGCTGCTGGAGTTTCATTTAAACACCTCAGTGACACTGCTGGGATAGGCACCAAATAATCCCTGCTCTGTGCTATTGGGGTCCTGAGCATTAGAACAGAGAACACGGTATGTACTGTAGAACACAAACAGATGGACTACAGAGTGGAATTGTAGAACTACAAAGTCCATCTTTATGGTCAGTGGAACTGAGAACCTGGACAATAAGTGGAGCAGAATGTGTCCAAACTTTTCACTGTATTTTATTGGTTTATCGTGTGGCTCTGTTGGAATTCTATGTTCTGCTTTAACAGCAGTTTGGATTCGTAGTGATGTCTAAATAATTTGTTGTGAAATTATAGACACAAATATGTATTTGTTTAATTGGTCTGTAACACAGGAGGCTGGTCATCGATGTCATATGAAGCCTTTTATGCTGATCTAGCAGCCACAGGGTTTGTGTCCCAATGTAGGTTTCGTCCAAAAAAGAAAATCTGCTTGGTTGCTGTGGTGAAAGTCGATAAAAGATGCAAAGCACAGCTTTCTATGCAACATAACCGGAACAGTTAAAAAAGAGGGGCAAGATGCAAATACCCAGCGGCGCAGCAATCATCCAGAGCGATCGAGTCGGCCACGTCCACGCCGCTTTCACACTGAACACTGTCTCCTGACAAATGGAGGTCATTTGTTAAGCAAAACATTCCGTTCCACTTTCCTTTTGTTCATTCAGTTTTCAGGGAAATGAGTGAACGCAGGAATAGCTGCTGCGCCACACACAGGACTGTTAGGATGACGGCTGCACCCGAGCAAAACCACAACGCCGCTCACCGGTTCGGTTTTAATCACCCTGGTATTAAAACATTACACTGGAGACATGTACGAGACTGTATGTACGCCTGAATTAAATCCACACCCACAGCGATTCGGGGTTTATACATGAGAATGAATGCCTCACGTGTTGTACACCATATGGATGAAAGGTTTAGCAACCACCTCTTGATCACTGAAGGCAGGTCTTTGTTGTCTCTTGGCCACAAAATTGAGCACCTTATATTTACATTTGGTCATTTATTGGACGCTTTTATCCAAAGTGACTTATAAGGTGAGCACAGGGTTCATCACAACATCCCTGGAGCCATGAGGGTTAAGGGTCTTGCTCAAGCACCCACATTGGTAACTTCAATGGACCTGGGATTTGAACCCCCAACCTTCAGATTGATAGTCCAACGCCCTAACCACTGGTATCACTGAGCTACCTTGCTGTGTGTTTTGGATTCCTGTGGCCCACCCAAAGTCCCGATTGCCTATTCAACATCTGTGGAATGAACTAAAATGCACATTTCCAAAACAGGGCCTCTCATCCAACATCGGTTTCACACATTCTTTTCTGGACAAGTGGGCAAGACACAAATCATAAAGCTTCCCATAACTTTGGAAACTATTACTCTATTAAAATGCCTCGTCGTGGAAGCGGCTATAGTATGTGTAATGCTTCCCCAAGCTTGTGTCCAATTTCTGTGTGGTGCTTATAAATAAAGGCACAAAGCAGCACCACACTGCAGACTCCTGATGTTCCAGCTGGAATCAAAGTGATATAATCACGCAGCCCTATTCATAGTAACCGCTACAACCAAATTGGTCACATTTTGCATTGGGCTGATAACGGGTCCTGTTTCCTCCAAGGCTTTTGAACAATGAGGGGGAGCGTGTTTTTTTTTCCAGGCCTATTGTGATATCTTGGTTTTAAACAAACATTCGGACCAATGGGTCGTTTAGCTCCTCACTGCATGCGTTGTGAAACAACCGTGCACTTTATTACAGAATGACGCTGATTAAAACATGATCCTTTTGATGCTAATTAACTATAATTTAATACTTTTAACAATTCCGGACGAAGCTTCTTCCATACCAGCAAAGCGAGAGAAACCATGTAAACCATGTAGTGAGTGACTAGAGAAGTGTGCTGGCATGTGGCAACATACAACCAGTCTACTGTTGTGAACAGTGTGAGTTTCAACCCATTTATCTATCAGCTGCATCAATGGTAAACAGGGCACAGCTGGAGGTCAATGGGCCGTCCTGACCTTGGTACCATGATGGCTGCTGTCCCTGGTCCTGAATTTGTGTGCAGGATTACCTGTAAAAGGCTTGGTATGAGATCCCTGCTCTTAAAAATGTCTTAAATAGCAAAACATGTTTCTTACTTTTGACAATCTGGACTGACGGTGGGTAAAGCTGTAAATCTGTTGTGTATACCGAGTGACCTCTAGAACCATTTACACCAACTTGTGTCCACTCAGAATGAATAAAACACAGGTGTGTAAGATTCCAGGCCACATTCAGAAATAGTTGAACAAGTTTAAAGTTGGACCCCAGCATTAACAGTCATGTTCTACTCATTCCTCCCTCTCGGTGCCCCTGCCTCCCTCCATCTGTTACACCCTGTCAGTGTCAACCACATAGCTCTGCTCCTCAGGCCTATACTGGAGCCTTATTGTGCAACGCACGCAGCTTATGGTTTTCCGGAGTCTCTTAAAAAAAATGCAGAAGGGAAGAGAAGATGCACATAAGGAGGCTTCAACCAACACCACATCCCTATGTAGGTGTTTTTTTTTTGTGTGTGTGTTTTTTTTTTAGATGGCAAGCGGGTCACATCGTGATCTGGTTTCTGTTGCTGGCTTCCTCCGTTTGGGGTGAACTAGGTTTATCTGGGCAGCCAAACGAGTGGGAAATGGAACTGAATGACATGTGGAGATTAGCAACCACAGACCAGGTCAAGCAGATGCATGGGCCATGACCGTTAAGGTTCCCTCGCACTGTCAGCTCCACCTAAACAAACCCTCATCTACACCGACATCCAAACTGAAAGATGCTGAGTGGTTAGCCAGAAACCTCTCTTTACCCCAACAATGTTCTCCTGGTAAAAGTGGGTTTAGATTGACATGCTTAATAAAATAAGTGTGGTTATATATATATATATATATATTTTTTTACTTATTTAAGTAATGTCTCATCCTGCAAAAGATACATACATCAACTAACTAATTAGTCCATATCACTTCAGTTTGTACTGAGTTTGGGCTTTTGATTCGGATTGTTTACACATTAAATATGACCTGATTTAGATTTTTTTTTTGGGGGGGGGGGACATTACACCCATGGGAGATCTTATGACATCACGTCCTAAAGTGGTCCTCACTTAGCAGCTTCTACTCTTTTAGAAGACTTTCTACAGGATTTTGTAGTGTGTCTGTGTCAGTGGAAAGTTTTGGCCTTTTTTCCTCACTTGCATTCGTGAAGTCAGATACTGATGTTAAGTAAAAGGGTCTGGGTCATGATTTTTGTTCTAGATCATGCCATATCTGTTTGATTAGCTTGGGGTCAGGGCTGTAAACTTTCTCCACACCAAAATCACCCAGTCATGTCTATCTGAACCCTACTGTATGCACTGACACAGAGTTCATGCTGGAATAAACATAGGGGGCCTGAAACTGTGTCCTGCTTTCCGTTATCATAAGTGTTAATGCTTATAAATGGATAGTAGTGGTTGCTCGTAGCTGGGGCTGTAAAATAAAAGCCATTCTAGAGTCTGACACATTGGATATAACAAATTGGAGTGCAAAGTGCCGCTTAGTCCTTAATTTTGTATTAAATTGGTGTGAACTGCTGATGGACTGAGATGTGTCTGACAGTAATATCAGCATTGGTATCTCAGGATTTGTTTGTGTGGTGCAAATACGTTTTTATTTAGTTAATCATCTTATTTTTACAGTTTAATATAATAGATCATTCACGTAAACACTTAAACAAAAGTAAATGATAGACACAAAGATCAGCTTCAGCAATCTGATACTGATCAATCCCTAAAAAACTTCCATCCATTCATTATCTTCTGCTTTATCCTCTATTAGGGTCGCGGTGGGGGGTTCCCCATGCCCATCCAGGGGAGAACGTTTCGGGCGCAGGGCAGATACACCCAGGACAGGGTTCTAATCTATTGCTGGGCACACACTCACACACACAGACACACTCTATATGGGGCAATTTGGAGAACTTAGTTGACTTGATCCATGTTTTTGGACTGTGGGAGGAAACCCACGCGGACACAGGGAGAACATGGAAACTCCACCCAGATGGGGATTTGAAACGGGAATCCCTAGTGCTGAAAGGAGAACATGCTAAACCACTAAGCCACGGTGCCGCCCCCTCTAAAAAACTTCTTTTAACATTTATTTCACAAATTATTCGCTACAGCTGTGTGAAAACATAATGCAGATGAAGGATTAGAGAAACGTTTTTAAATGTCTTGTGTAAAATAAATGGGCAGCACGGTGGCTTAGTGGTTTAGCATGTTCTCCTCTCAGCGCTAGGGATTCCCGGTTCGAATCCCTATCTGGGTGGAGTTTCCATGTTCTCCCTGTGTCCGCGTGGGTTTCCTCCGGGTTCTCCGGTTTCCTCCCACAGTCCAAAAACATGGATCCAGTCAATTGAGTTCTCCAAATTGCCCCCTATAGAGTGTGTTTGTGTGAGTGAGTGTGTGTCCAGTGATAGATAGCCCCCCCTGTCCTGGGTCTATCTGCCCAGCGCCCGAGACGTTATCCCCTGGATGGGCATGGGGAAACCCCCCCCCCCCCACGACCCTAATAGACGATAAAGCGGAAGATAAGGGATGGATGGAAAATAAATAGCACTTTAGCTCAAAACGTTTGAATAATGACACTCGTGCAGTATTCTCGTGCCCGACGTTTTCCAGTAATTTATCTCGTTTTTTCTTGGGTAATTCTTTCTAAATTATAATTTTGTAATCCGTGGGGTTTAAAAGGCGGTATTATTCTTTGACAGATTTTCATGCCTTAAAGATTAGTTAACACCTTAATAATTATATTTTTCTCATATATAAAAATACCATTCACTTGTTAAAAATAACATTACACTTGTTAAATAATCCCGTTCGTTCGCGGAGTGATATACAGAGTGATATACGGAGTGATTTTACATCACACAAAAAAATGTATTAAAAAAAACAATTTAATAAAAAATAATTTACTCCGGTAATGTGGGCGGCACGGTGGCTTAGTGGTTAGCACGTTCGCCTCTCAGCGCTGGGGATTCCCGGTTCGAATCCCCATCTGGGTGGAGTTTCCATGTTCTCCCCGTGTCTGCGTGGGTTTCCTCCGGGTTCTCCGGTGTCCTCCCACAGTCCAAAAACATGGATCAAGTTAATTGAATTCTCAAAATTGCCCAATTTAGAGTGTGTTTGAGTGAGTGTGTGCCCAGCGATGGATTGGCGTCCTGTCCTGGGTCTATCTGCCCAGCGCCCGAGACGTTCTCCCCTGGATGGGCATGGGGAACCCCACCGCGACCCTAATAGAGGATAAGCGGAAGATAATGAATGAATGAATGAATGAATACTCCGGTAATTCAGAACTATTTGAAGGATAGTTCCACAACTTGATGTGCTCTTGAATGAAGCATAAGCGTTCGCGCGTTGACGCCATCTTTTCGCGCGCTCAGCTGTGACGTTTAGGGGGAGTACAAAATGGCAGAATAACAAATAGCGCACAATGTAGTGTATAGGGCGCACTAATAAGTGTCGAACGAGCCACTTGTTTTGATTGTAGCTAGTGTACTCCGCGATTAATTGAACTGCATTTGAAACTCGGCGTTGAACGTCTATACGGTTCGGTTCACGCCTTTTGCTCGTTTTGATTAAAATGGGGGAAACTTTTATTTGTTGAGCGACTTAGAAAATAAAATATAATAAAAGCAAATATATTAAAGTAAGTAAGGCGTTTTTTTGTGTTTTGTGTTGCATGATGTTAAATAATCACATTGATCTCTTTTGCATTTGTGTCAGCTGCGCCATGTCTGTTTACACATGCCATTGTTTTTTTTTAAGTTTTAAATTTAATTAAGTTTGGGTTTAATTATGGGGTTATTAAATGTAATGATGACGGTATGGTAATGTAGAGCGTGTGCTGTCCACTTTGTGCACACAGACCTGCACCGAGCCTGACACACCCAACATTTTACAGACGTTAATTAAAAAAATAAAATAAAATAAAGGGCGGAACGGTGGTTTAGTGGTTTAGCATGTTCTCCTCTCAGCACTAGGGATTCCCGGTTCGAATCCCCATCTGGGTGGAGTTTCCATGTTCTCCCCGTGTCTGTGTGGGTTTCCTCCGGGTTCTCCGGTTTCCTCCCACAGTCCAAAAACATGGATCCAGTCAATTGAGTTCTCCAAATTGCCCCATATAGAGTGTGTGTTTGAGTGAGTGTGTGACCAGCGATAGATTGGCGCCCTGTCCTGGGTCTATGTGCCCAGCGCCCGAAACGTTTTCCCCTGGATCCCCCCCCCCCCCGACCCTAATAGAGGATAGAGCGGAAGATAATGAATAAATGTAATGATGACGGTATGGTAATGCAGAATGTGTGCTGTCCACTTTGTGCTCACAGACCTGCACTGACCCTGACACACCCAACATTTTACAGATTTTAATAATAATAATAATAATAATAATAATAATAATAAAAAAATTAAAAAAAACAGAATAGTTCTCCATTCTTGACCTCATTTCACGTTCCCACACGTTAGTGGTTCCACGGTTCCACCTCCCACTTCTGTCAAAAGTGATCACTACTGTTTTCACAAATGCAATGTGTTTTACTAACTACTAATGTCATCTCATTATCTCATAATCCTCTGCTGTGGTCGTGGCGGTGGAGTTTTCCCATGCCCATTCAAGATCAAGTACTTTTATTTATATATATATATATATATAGTGCATTTTGCAATTACAGTACACAGAAGCGTTATAAGTGTTATAAGCCTGAAACCCCCAAAAGAGCAAGCGACAGTGGCAAGAAAAACTTTTTTTTCTTCTTTTGTCCATCCATCCATTATCTTCAGCTTTATCCTCTATTAGGGTCGTGGGAGGGGGGGGGTACCCATGCCCATCCAGGGGAGAACGTCTTGGGTGCTGGGCAGATGCACCCAGGACAGGGCGCCAATCTATCGCTGGGCACACACTCACTCACACAGACACACTCTATATGGGGCAATTTGGAGAATTCAATTGACTTGAATCCATGTTTTTGGACTGTGGAAGGAACCTGGAGGAAACCCATGCGGACACAGGGAGAACATGGTTATCATGGAACATGGAATCCCTAGTGCTGAGAGGCGAACGTGCTAACCATTAACAGAACGTGCCGCCCTGTTTTATTTTTTTATTTATTTATTTATTTTTAAAGGACTGAGGCTCACTGGGGGAATTACCTTTCAGGGTGGAACACTCACTCACACAGAGATTCAATCTATCAATCAATCAATCAATCAATAAAAGCTTTATTGTCATGTGCACAGTAAAGAAACATGTTTCCCTGTACAATGAAATTTCTACTTTGCTGTCTGCACCATGACATCCAACATCCATTGATTGATTGATTGATTGATTGATTGATTGATTGACACACACTAAAAGAGGTCAGCCAATTCACCTTGGAAACCACCCAAATCGGCATTCGAACTTGGATCCCCATTGCTGAGAGGCAGATGTGCCACTGTGCCTCCCTGAGTAATGTTTTCTAATCATTTCTCTTGTTGATCCAAAACCAGTTTGCTGAGTCGGGCAGCATCATGGATCCCGGATCAGAAAGAGCTCCCAAAGGTTCCGGCAGGTCGCCAAGAAAAACACAGCAGACCTCCTCCAAGGTAAACAAAAAACAAAACAAACAGTGGATTACGCTTTACATTGAACACTGAATCGATTCTCAAGGTAACTGTATTGCTTTTCAAACCGTCAGAACTTCTGATATCTAGTTTTATCAACAAGCCTCTGACTCCATCCTGCAGAGAGCTCATCAAATCCTGTCCAGCTTAGAAAATCTTGGCTCCGCCCCTCATTAAACGTAAACAACAAACAATTCTTCTTCACACAACACATGGTTTCTTTCTGGGTTCTAGTGGAATTATAGAATTCGAACCCAAGTGTGTGATGTAACCAAAGTCGGCGGGGTTGGACGTGTAAGATGTCTGGCTCCGCCTTCCCGGCATGCAGTAGTCATTTTGTTATTTGGTTTCAGCCGGTGGGGATGTGACCTCACGCCGCTGAGCTGTGAGTTCAGCAGTATAAACTGTAAAGAGTTCTAGACTAGGAATGAGACGATTAATCGTTTTTGCAATTAATCGCAATTGAAAATGTTACAATTGTATTATGCTGCTTACTTTAGACCAATCGGTACAACTCACATGAAAATAAAATAAAGTTCCACTTGCAGCTTCACAGAAGAAAATTGTTTTCTTTCGAATAGATATTAATATGTTCTTTTAGAGAAACATATTTTTTACTTAGATTTTTACAAAATAATAACATTTTGTGTTAATTTTCAGCCAAAGCCCTGTGTGTCTTATTTTTTTCCTTAATAACATAATGATATTTTGTGTTTACATTAAATAATGAACAAACCAAGAATCTGTGAATTGTTCCTGGCACTTTTTTTGTAACTTTAATTAGGGCAAATTAATTTTAATAATCATAATTATTTTTTTGACAATAATCATACCATGAAATTCTGTAATCGTTTCGTCCCCATTCGGCCCATTCGTGTCTGTGGTAGTGAAGATCTTTAGTTCAGGACCTTGTTAAATCAGAATAGAACCCTGAGCCATGACTTAATAAGTGACTTAATAAGTGACTTAATCAGTGAATAAGTTAATAATCAGCACAGATCATGAGATGTCATGAGATCCTGTGCCGTTTTGCTCAAAGCCAGCGGCTGATTATAAAGTCTGATCAGCATCCACCATCATCCACCATCATCCACCATCAAATGTAAATCCAGCTGATCCTTAAAGCACGTGACGTTTGTTGTCTCAACAACCTGCCCCTGCGAACGTCAGCGAAGATCCAGCGGGCGCACTTCGAACCCGAGTCTCCGGGAGGCCAGGAGTAAAGGCAGGCGAGATCGAGTGAAGGCGGAGGAGGAGCTGAACAGCAAACTGAAGAACATGGTACGTATCTGTGTAGCTTTTGCTCTTTTTCAGAACCAGGCTGTATTGTTATCTTTAGACCTGTCATTTTTTCGTTCACAAGAGAACGATGTACAATATAATAATAAGACTTCTGTTGGTCCGTTTTTTATTTTATTTTAGGGGTTACCCAAATTCCCTTTTATCCCAGCACTTGTAGAGCAAAAGGCAGGAAAGTTTGACGTAATTTTCCAGGCCACCAAACGCATTCTATTATTATTATTATTATTATTATTATTATTATTATTATTATTATTTTTTACACACTCCCAGCGATAGATTGGCACCCTCTCCTCGGTGTATCTGCCCAGCGCCCGAAACATTCTCCCATGGATGGGCATGGGGAACACCGCCCCCCCCCCCCCGCAACCCTAATAGAGGATAAAGCGGAAGATGATGGATGAATAATCTTCACATAATTTTATCTACCTTGTCTAGAACCCTTACTAAGAGAGTTATTTTCTCTGCCTGTAATTTTACATTGTAAATAAAAGACGGTAGAGCAGCCTATAAAATGAGGGGGGACCGGACGAACGTGCTGAGGCTTTATATTACAGATGTTCTTGATTGTTGGTAGGATTTGCACGGGATGCTTCAGGCGGCTGGGACCGGTCTCGTGTACTCTGAAGCCTTCACTCGTTATCGTTGCCTCTGGGACTCCAGGTGAATACGGCTCTGAGTGATACAGCAGTGTCGTCTCTAACTTTTTACTGATTGCATCTCCTGGGTTTGTGTGTCTTTTTTTATTTTCCACCAGTCACCCCGAGTGTCCCGAGCGAGTGAGCACCATAGTGAAGATGATGGAGAATGAGGATCTGCTGTCTCGCTGTGTGAAGGTGGAGGTAAACAACCCGTCTCCTCTTTATTACAGGATCGAGAGTTGAACAAACGCCTTTAGTGTGTCCAGTAATTGGATTCTGTTTGTGCTTCAGACACGCTGTGCCTCGGACGAGGAGCTGTTATTGGTCCACACGTGAGTTCCCAGAATAGTTCCTGTTGGCTTTGATTTCCAAATTAATTGCCTTCAATCATTCATCCGTTCGTTAGCAGACATGGGGGACAGCACATGGTGCGTGTGGGGGGCGGGGGGGAATCACCCTGAGCTGGTCTCCAGACACATACATTTACACTGTGTCATGTCAAGTGGATACAAACCATCTGGAGAAAAACCCATGCACACAAAGGGAGAACATGCAAACTCACTACAAAAAGCCTTCCTTGACCAACTGTGCTACCAAAAATCTTATGTCACAAAGGTTTCTTCACAAAGTGTTTAAATAAATGTATTAATTTAAGAAAGAGCCTTAACCCTTTAGCGCTGTTGCCTCAAACAGCCCCTAGAGGGCACTGATGTAGCGACGGTGTGAATCTCACTATGACTCTCATATGTGAGCTTTATATGAAGTTATATAGAGGCAAATAGAATGTATGATTGTGTGTATTTAGTCTAAAGTATGTCCCACATGCACTCTCACAGTGTGGCAGTCATGTGTTTATGGCTAAGGAACCAGCCTTGTGACCTGAAGGTCCCCGGTTCGATTCCTTGTCCCGCCAAGTACTATAGCTAAAGTGCCCTTGGGCAAGGCTCTTAACCCCAATTGCTACTTGGGGGCCGTACCCACCACTTCGGGCACGTGTGTTCACTTTGCTTAGTGTGTGTTTGTGTGTGTTATGCAAGTATGGGTTAAACGTGGAGGACAGATTCGTCTGTTTGTAGCTACAGTAGGCAAAATAATAAAAAAAAACATTTGCTTTTTGTTTGACAGGAAAGAGTATGTTGATCTGATGAAGTCCACTCAGAAGATGACCGAAGAAGAGTTGAGATTGTTATCTGACCAGTATGACTCCGTCTACCTCCACCCTGTAAGCTGCCAGCTGCAGTCTGTTGTAGTTTAAAACATTCAGATCGCTTTATTCATTAAAGCAGTTCATTGACATTTAACCCGTTGGCTCCTCCCACTGGTGTACAGTATTCATACATGTTGATAAAGGTTTTAACGAAGAGTTACAAATACAAGCCTTTTTTTTTTTTGTTTTTTGAATGTGTGCAGGACTCGTTCTCATGTGCCTGTCTAGCTGCTGGCTCGGTTCTCCGGCTGGTGGACAAGGTGATGACATCAGAGCTTCGCAACGGCTTCTGTGTGAGCAGGTAACCAAGGAAAGATGGTTTCTCTTCTAGCAATTACGCTCTAGATTGTAGCCAGAATTAAATGTTGTAACCTATATGCCTGAAGGTGCTGCACTCCACACATTTGAATATGGTGGTCGCACTGAGCTCAGAAACTGGATTCAGAATGTAAAACAGTAGAACTAATCAGGTTAGGTGTTTCCCTGCAGACCTCCTGGACATCACGCTCAGAAAGAGCAGATGAACGGATATTCCATGTTTAATAATGTAGCCATAGCGGCCCGCTACTCTCAGAAACTGCACGGCGTCGAGAGGTGAGGCGTCTTATCCCCCTCATCACCCAGGACACTCGCCGTTTTTAATATTTGGTTACCGATGGCGTTTTATTGGTTCGCAGGGTTCTGATTGTGGACTGGGACGTGCATCATGGTCAGGGAATCCAGTATCTCTTTCAGGAAGACCCCAGGTAATCACAGCCATCGTTTTTTAAACAGACCACAAAAATAAGAGATTCACAGAATAAGAGACTTCACAAATGACACCATGACACTGGAACACCACAAAACCTTTGTTGTGGGGTTCAGGACTGTAGCTCATTAGTTCTGCAGACTGGGGCTGATGAGCAGCTTTAATAATTTAAGATTTAGAAATTTTTTAATCGAATATTGTTCGATGTTAATGTGTTTTTTTTTTTTGTTTTTTTTTCCTCCCTTCTTCAAAACAAAGATTTGTGTAGAAACAAGACTTGTTATTATATAAATTAAACAAAAGTACAACAAAATATACCATATGTTCCGACAAAGTGAATGTAAATGCCAAAACCTAAAAAGAAATCTTAATTAAGTGTATTAATAGGTATAAAAGCTCATGGTGTGTGGGCCTTCAATATGAAAACCTCAACTTTCAGTATGCCCTCTGTTGGCCAAACTATGCAATAACAATCATCACTTTCATTCATTCATTATCATTTGCATAATCCTCTACTAGGATCAAGGCAGGGGTTCTGCATGCCCATCCAGGGAAGACCATTTCGGGCACTGGCCATTTCAGATACACCCAGGAGAAGGCGCCAATCCATAGCTGGGCACACACTCACTCACACAGTTGCACTCGATCTGTTGCTGTTCTATTGCAGTGTTCTGTATTTTTCTATGCACCGGTATGAGGACGGGTCATTCTGGCCCCACCTGCCCGAGTCGGCGAGCACGGCTGTAGGCTCTGGACCGGGTGAAGGGTACAACATTAATGTGCCATGGAACAAGGTAACATAAGAGGTCCGAGTGATCAGTGATTGGCGGAGTGAGTCATTTCCGGCTTTCTGATTGGTTTATGTCAGTCAGACAGGAATGCAGGACGGAGATTTTGTCGCCGCATTTCAGAGACTTCTGCTGCCTGTGGCTTATGAGGTACTGCTTCCGAAACCTCAAATGATGAATCAATCCACAGCCGTCTCAGGAAGTCTTAAACCATGGGACATTTATTCTGTGTGTGTAGTTTCAACCTCAGCTCGTCCTGGTGGCTGCAGGATTCGATTCGGTGTCCGGTGACCCCAAGGTTTGTTCTTATCTTCTCTTTCAGTGGGTTTTATTTGTAGAGTCAGGGGTTAATAAAGCTGTAAGGTACGGGAGGGTGTGGCATTATTGAGAATGAATCACATAAAGTGGTGTTGTTAGTCCCGACATGTAGTGGAGTACAGTGCTTACAAACACACTATAATAAAAAAAAACAAGGCTTTATTCATAAATTCATTTACTGCAAACATTCATTCATTCATTCATTATCTCCCGCTTATCCTCTATTAGGGTCGCGGTGGGGTTCCCCATGCCCATCCAGGGGAGAACGTCTCGGGCGCTGGGCAGATAGACCCAGGACAGGGCGCCAATCCATCGCTGGGCACACACTCACTCACACAGACACACTCTATATGGGGCAATTTTGAGAATTCAATTGACTTCATCATCAATTGATGTTTTTGGACTGTGGGAGGAAACCCACGCAGACACGGGGAGAACATGGAAACTCCACCCAGATGGGGATTCAAACCGGGAATCCCTAGCGCTGAGAGGCGAACGTGCTAACCACAAAGCCACTGTGCCGCCCTACTGCAAACATAATAGTTAATAATCAGGTCTTCCTCAACGTAATCTAGTCCGGTTTTTAAAGTGAACGCTGATCGCTGAGCAACAGAGTACCAGTTTCTCTAACAATTAACTGCCATCTTGTGTCGCATTGATACGAATTTGAAGTGCTCAGAGGTGTGTGTTATTGTCAGTGATGTCAAGGCTGAACAAACGGCTCAGCCAATCAGATTTAAGGACAGGAACTACCCGATTTATAAAGGATGTTAATCAGTGTGTGTGTGTGTTCAGGGTGAGATGTGCGTTAGTCCTCAGTGTTTTTCGGTGATGACCCACATGCTGATGGGCCTGGCGCAGGGCAGGACCGTACTTGTGCTGGAGGTACGTCTCACACACACACACTTATTCATTTCTGTGTTTTCTGAGGCGAACACACACACACTGCTCATATTTACACGATGCTTCAGGGCGGTTACGACCTGCAGGCGTCGGCGGAAGCGGCCTGCGCCAGTTTAAGGTCGCTGCTGGGAGACCCCTGTCCTCACCTAAGCTCGCCAGCAACCCCCAGTGACAGGTCAGAGCTACTGCAACATCTGCCTGTGTTTTACTGACAGTGTGTGGGGAAATTGAACGCACCCTGACGTTGTATGATTGAGGTTACCTGCTGGTCTCTTGCAGCGCGTTGGCGTCCATCTCGGAGACGGTTACCATGCTGTATCCGTTCTGGACCAGTCTGCAGACTCTGGGTACAAAAGAATTTTAAGTGTAGTTGATGGCGGCACTGCGGGTTCTAAGTGGGATGCTAATCCTCAGCTGTATTCGCTACAGCTGGCGGTCCTCTCTCCGAGGCGGAGCCCTTACCCTCGACTGTGTGTTCCGGACTTGAACTGGAATCATCCTCGTACTCTACTGGCCTTGTGTATGACCAGCGCATGATGGAACATCACAACCTGTGGGACAGGTACACGAGTATAACACCAGGTTGCTTTTAAAATAATATATATATCCATCCATCCATTATCTTCCGCTTTATCCTATATTAGGGTCGCTCCCCATGCCCATTCAGAAGAGAACGTTTTAGGCTCTGGGAAGGTCCACCCAGGACAGGGTGCCACTCTATCACTGGGCACACACTCACTCACACAGACACACACTATATGAGGCAATTTGGAGAACTCAATTGACTTGATCCATGTTTTTGGAAACTCCACCCAGATGGGGATTAGAACCGGGAATACCTAGTGCTGAAAGGCGAACGTGCTAAACCACTAAGCCACCCTGCATTTTTATATATATATATTCATTTATTCATTCATTTATCCATCCATTATCTTCCGCTTTATCCTATATTAGGGGGGGGGGGGGGGGTTCCTCATGCCCATCCAGGGGAGAACGTTTTGGGCGCTGGGCAGATACACCCAGGACAGGACGCCTATTTATCGCTGGACACACACTCACTCACACAGACACACTGTACATGGGGCAATTTGGAGAACTCAATTAACTTGATCCATGTTTTTGGACTGTGGGAGGAAACCGGAGAACCCGGAGGAAGCCCACGCGGACACGGGGAGAACATGGAAACTCCACCCAGATGGGGATTCGAACCGGGAATCCCTAGAGCTGAGAGGCAGACGTGCCAAACCACTAAGCCACCGTGCCACCCATATATATATATAAATAAATATAATATGAGCATGAGGGATTTAAACCTGTTGTACTGTGTGATGGATTTTTTTTCCTCCAGTCATCACCCCGAGCGTCCTCAGAGAATCTCCCGCATCTTTGCCCTTCATGAGGAGCTGGGGCTTGTGGCGCGATGTCACCGGATACCCGCCCGTTTAGCCACAGAGGACGAGCTTGCTCTTTGTCACGGGTAAAACCGAGCTAGGAACGAGGACAGATTGTTATAGTTCGAGCGTTAAACAGTGAAAGCTCAGTTCCGTCTGTTTGTAATTGGTTCTGCTACGCTGCTGTGGTTCTGCAGGACGGCGCACATAGCGACTATAAAGAACACGGAGCAGATGAAGCCCAGAGACCTTCACCGTCTGGGGGATGAGTACAACTCCATCTACCTGAGTAACGAGAGCTACAGGTCTGCGCTGCTGGCGGCCGGGTCCTGCTTCAACGTGGCCCAGGCCATGCTGACTGGTCAGGTGGGCTGGCTGGTCTCTATGGACACCGTTATGCCTGATTCGTCAGGGGCTCAGATTCACGATTGCGTAATTGTAATGAAGTCACATGATTTGGTTTCTGAAGGCATTCAAAGCCAATGGAATCAGGAGTCTGGTTACTCGGGTGTTGTCATGGTTACAATATCGAGAGCAGGTCCTAACACGTTGTTCCGACGTAGGTGAGGAACGGCGTCGCCATCGTGCGCCCGCCGGGGCATCACGCCGAAAAGGACACCGCCTGCGGCTTTTGCTTCTTCAACACCGCGGCCTTGACGGCCCGCTACGCTCAGAGCATTACCCACAATGCCCTGCGCATCCTCATCCTGGACTGGGACGTGCACCATGGCAACGGCACCCAGCACATGTTCGAAGAGGATGACAGGTAGGGGATGAGGGGGCGTCATTTGTTCTGCTATTAAAACAATCACCTGTCCATCACAGCGGTGCCAGCCAATCACGGGCCTTCTGTAAGCTCGTGCGTACAGATGTAGGCGGGAGCACTTTACTCTGAGCCGCCAGATGTTGCATGAACGGCAGTGTGGGGAGCACACACTTGACTGCTGGTGGTAAGGACGATAAAACGGCGTCGTCTCGTTCGTTGCAGTGTCCTGTACGTCTCCCTGCATCGGTACGAGGACGGCACCTTCTTCCCCTGCTCCGGGGACGCCAATTTCGACAAAGTGGGCCGAGGCACGGGTGCGGGTTACAACGTCAACATTCCCTGGAACCGAGGGAAGATGGGCGACCCTGAATACCTCGCCGCCTTCCACCATGTGGTGATGCCCGTCGCGCGAGAGGTGACCAGAGGGCGCCGTGTCCTGTTTTGTCAGCGGCTTTAAACAGGACACCACTTAACTGTCTTCCCACACAGTTTGCCCCGGAGCTGGTGCTGGTGTCCGCTGGGTTCGACGCGGCACGCGGTGACCCGCTGGGTGGATACCAGGTGACGCCGGAGTGCTACGCTCATCTCACCCACCAGCTGCTGAGTCTGGCTGCAGGACGCGTGCTGGTTCTGTTGGAGGTATGTATAGGGTTAGCATCCTTGGTGGGAGAAATAAATATTGTGCCCTATACCCCCCGCCCCCCCACCCAACAATTGTACCCTGCAGCTGACACTTTGAACAGCCAGCTGTTCCAGCAGTAAGACCCTTCTCACTCTGTTCTTTAAGATTCAAGAAATTTTTATTATCATTAATATCACATGTGATACATGAGATAAGAACGGAATTATGGGTTTATTATGTTACTTTAAAGTTATAATTTAAATTTTAAAGAAGAAAAAATGTTTCTTTTTTTTTTTTTTTGAAATACAGTATGTATTCATTCATTCATTATCTCCTGCTTTATCCTCTATTAGGGTCGCGGTGGGGTTCCCCATGCCCATCCAGGGGCGAACGTCTCAGGCGCCGGGACAGGGCGCCAACCTATTACTGGGCACACACTTACTCACACAGACACACTCTATAGGGGGCAATTTGGAGAACTCAATTGACTTGATCCATGTTTTTGGACTGTGGGAGGAAACCGGAGAACCCGGAGGAAACCCACGCAGACACGAGGAGAACATGGAAACTCCACCCAGATGGGGATTCGAACCGGGAATACCTAGAGCTGAGAGGAGAACGTGCTAAACCACTAAGCCACCGTGCCCCCCTTATAATACTATATACAACTATGAATGTATATAATATACAACTACTAATATAATATAATATAGAATATTTTAACTATAAATATAATATATAAATATATGTATATACATTATATAAAATAAATTTAAGAATATATTTATCTTCTTCTCTGTATTAGGGCGGTTATAACCTCGCCTCCATCTCCGAGTCAATGGCCATGTGCACCAGCATGCTCCTGGGTGAAGCGCCTCCACTGCTGCCACCTATGCCCCCTCCTCACCCCAGTGCCGCTCTCACAATAAACAACGTCCTGCGAGCACACGCCACCTACTGGAAGTCTCTCAGAATACAGAGTATGTTTTAATCAATCGGTTATTTATTTTTTTTTTTTAATTAGCCCTCATTTCAATCGTTTTAAGCACCTGATTCATGGTTTTCAGTTCCAGCGTCCCTGCGGTCGTCCCTGCGGTCGTCCCTGCGGTCGTCTCTGCCCACCCCCCAACCCAAAGGCAAGCGCACGTCGGCGGGCAAAGCCAAAAAGAGTCCCGCTCAGTTCACCCCCACGCCGAGTCCCGGTCAGCGTGTTCAGGGTTCTCCCCTCATAACCCCACCTGCATCGCCACCTATTGATCAGGAAGACTCGGGGCTGGGTGACATTACTCAGGGTCTGCACTTGCTGGATCTCAGCGTGAGTACATCAGCCTCCTCCAGCCCCGCCTCTGTGACTGTCGGAGGGGCGAGGCCCAAAATGAAAGCTGTCCAGCAGAAAGATGACCTGGGGGAGGTTTCACCCGAAGAAGTGATGCAGGGAGCCAGGGAGGCGGCATCGACGCCCATCAAAGCTGAAACGCAGGTAACCAGCTAAAACAACTCAATCCAGCGCTCACAGGGTTAACACTGTGGGACATTTCATTACCTTTGATTTACATTAAGAGGAGTACCAGAATTAAAAGAACCGAGAGATGACTCGGTTGTCCCTCCACAGGGTGTCACCCTGGCTGCAGACAACGCAGACTCGGGTTTGATGGGCGATGAGGACAGTGGTCTGATGGAGGGAGCCTGTGGATACATGAAGAAATCCGTGTTCGAACTCGTCTGTGGTTCCGTGGACATGGGCGGGGTACGAGCTCACCGGGTCTAAACGCTAAAACCTGCCGTCTGTGACCTCGGAATAAAGCCGTCTGATGGAAGGAGCTGTGGTGGGATGTACCACATTGCAGCAGGACAGGGGGTCAGAGCCCTCACACAAAATTATTACGAGTTTTAGATACAGTACCAGTCAAAAGTTTGGACACACCCCAATTTGCTTCATGTTCTCACTTCCACTTTTTGTAAAGATGGACTTTGTAGTTCTACAGTTTCAGACTGTAGTCCATCTGTTTGTGTTCTACAGTACATACTGTGTACTCGGTTCTAATGGTCAGCAACCCCAATAGTACCACCACAGAGCAGGGGTTATTTGGTGCCTATCCCGGCAGTGTCACTGAGGTGTTTAAATGAAACTCCAGCAGCACTGCTGCACTAAAACCCCCCCTCACTACATCAGTGTCACTGCAGAACTGACAACAAACAATCCACCACCCAAATTACACCTGTTCTGTGATGGTTCTGACCAATAGAGAACAGAGAACCAACAAAGAACACAGATGGACTACAGTCTGGAATTGTAGAACTACAAAATCCATCTGTATGGTAAGTGGTGAAATGGAGAATGGAGCCACAAGGGGGCGTGTTCAGGTATTTTTTTAAGTATTGGTTTGCAGCAGGAGGTGCTGCGGTAACCGGTGAGGAAATGTAAACGAGTAGAATTCCTGCTGACTCTGCAGTTTGGACCAATAACAATGGCGTGTGTGGTTTTAGGATCCGTGTGTTTATTCAAACTCATTCATGTCACTTGTGTTCTCCTGAAAAGCCCAGAACAATCACTGAGGGTCTGTTATTCTAGGAGGATCTGGGTTGTGCTATATAACAGAAGTGTAGGCGGTTACTGAGGTGTTTTTAAAGAGCGTTCTGCTGACGATGTCCGTACGTATCGTTCACATTTAAAACGCCAGATTTTAAATACAGGCTCTTATATACAGGTTCTGTTTTTTTAAGGACACCATGTTCGTGGTGGACCCACTTTCCTGGTGCCCACACCTGGACTCCGTGTGCCCCGTGCCAGCTGAGGGCATCGACGTGTTCAGGCCTTGTGAGGAGTGCGGCGCCGAGCAGGAGAACTGGATCTGCCTCTGCTGCTACAAGGTACTTTCATCCATTATCTTCCGCTTTGTACTATATCAGGGTCGTGGGGGGGGGGGGACCCATGCCCATTTAGGGGAGAACGTTTCGGGCGCTGGGCAGATACACCCAGAACAGGGCGCCAATCTGTCGCTGGGCACACACTCACTCACACAAACACACTCAATATGGGGGCAGTTTGGAGAATTCAGTTGACTTGATCCATGTTTTTGGACTGTGGGAGGAAACCGGAGAACCCGGAGGAAACCCACACGGACACGGGGAGAACATGGAAACTCCACCCAGATGGGGATTTGAACCGGAAATCCCTAGTGCTGAAAGGAGAACGTGCTAAACCACTAAGCCACCGTGCCGCCCTGTTACAAAGTACTGGACCCTGAAATCACTGCGTCGCATGGGTGTACGAAGGACAACATGAGACATTATTCATTTGAAGTTTGATGATGACCAAAGGTCACCTTTTAATAAACGATGCGGTCGCACGGTGGTGTCTGTTAGAAGTATTTGGACCATTGCAGATTTATTTACGTCATCTTTCTGTTTTGTGGCGCGGCGGTTCTCCGGCGTTTTTTTAAGTTCTCTGATGCTGTGCAGCGGTGGCTTAGTGGTTTTGCATGTTCTCTCAGCACTAGGGAATCCCGGTTCGAATCCCCATCTGGGTGAAGTTTCCATGTTCTCCCCATGTCCGCGTGGGTTTCCTCCGGGTTCTCCGGTTTCCTCCCACAGTCCAAAAACATGGATCAAGGTCAATCGAAGTCTCCAAATTGCCCCATATAGAGTGTGTCTGTGTGAGTAAGTGTGTGTCCAGCGATAGATTGGCGCCCTGTCCTGTATCGTATCTGTATCTGCCCAGCGCCTGAAACATTCTCCCCTGGATGGGCATGGGGAACCCCACCGCGACTCTTATATAGGATAAGGCTGAAGATAATGGATGAATGATGCTGTGCAGGTTTTGTGCGGCCGCTTCGTGAACGAGCACATGGTGACCCACGGCCAGCTGTCCGAGCACCCGCTGGTTCTGAGTTTCGCCGACCTCTCGGTGTGGTGCTACCCGTGTGAGTCGTACGTCCACAACAAGGTGGGTAACGGGGGCAGGTCAGGTCGGGCAAGCCTATGATTACCCATAATCCTCTGCCTGTTGACCTTGCTGTGTGTGTGTCTTCAGATGCTGTATGAAGCCAAGAACGCCGCACATCTCGCAAAGTTCGGAGAGGAAACACCCCCCATCAACTGAACCACATAGAGGCGCTGAAGAGTGTGTGTGTGTGTGTGTGTGTGTGTGTGTGTGTTCACTCCAATAACACAGATCATGTATAAAGGCAGATGTGGTTCGATTAGAGGAAAGGTTTGCAAAACAGCTGTAGGTTTCGGGTTGGGGACAACGATTAGGATTAAGAGAACAAGCTTGGGGTCGGGGTTAGGAGGGCAGGTTGGGGTAAACGCAACGCTCTGTTCTCTTATTTAAGGCAGAGGTACATGGTGAAGCTAGGGCTGATTTTGAGGATTATTAGAACTGAATATGTTTTAGAGTGCGGGTTCAGGGTGCAGATTAGGTTTAAGATTAAGGGATATAATACGCAGATTAGTCTCACCATTTTTGTATTTCACACTTATTGGGCTTTTTAACTTGGAAAATAGTGACACTGATCTGTATATTTTTTTTAAGCCCAAACTGCACCTGGTCCCTTAATCTTAAACCTAACCTGCACCCAGAACCCCAACTCAAAAACCTATCCAATAATCTTAAAATTCAGCCTTAATCGGTCTTAATTAATGTTTATTGTATTTAACCCTTTTGCTTTATCGATCAGTTAAGTTCTCCAGTTCTCATCTGTTTTGTAGCATCAGCACTTTTTTTTTTTTTTTTTTTTTTCTGACCCCGAAACGGTTCCTCTGACAGGAAACAAAAACTCAGCCGGACTAAAAAAAAAACTCTCCAAACCTCATCATGTGTAAATGTCGTAGTTTATTTAGTGGAACCCAGATTGTTTTAAAGACATTCAGTCCTATCCCATCCCTCTGAATGTGGGCGCTTTATTTACACAGCTGAACTGCACACTTCTTATTTCCACTTCTGTTCTTTTTGTTCTTATTTATTGTCCGTCCGTCTGTCCGTCTGTCTGTCTGTCGCTCTGTGTCAGTGCCGTGATGTTATCCGGTGCTTTTGTGAACTTCGGTACACGACACACTTTCACCCTGAAGAAATATTTTTGGCTTTTTTTTTGTTTTTATTGTTCTGTTATTAGAATCACTCTGAACACCTTTACAGTAAATAAAGCACATTGTATTTAAAGGTGGTCGAGTGGCGCAGTGCTTGTATCTCTTGCCTCACAGCACGTTGGGTTCTGGTTCTGGGTGCCTGGGTGGAGGTTGCATGTACTCCACCTGTCTGTGAGTTGAAGATTCCAAATTCGCCTCATTTGTTTTCATGTTTCTGAGACAGACTCTAGCGTATGGACCATCTAGATCTTAACTGGTCCAAACTCTTCACGTTCCTGAGCTGTCTAATGGGTCATAATTGGGGGGGGGGACATATTGACATCAATGCAGTATATGGACAAAAGAATTGGGACATGCTTTTATAACTCCATTCTAAACCCAACAGCTTCCACTATGAAAAGCATCCTAGCAGTGTGTTTAAAATGAAGGACCAACCTTATAATCTCAATCTAATTCATCCCCGGTGGCTTAGTGGTTTGGCATGTTCTCCTCTCAGCACTAGGGATTCCCAGTTCGAATCCCGATCTGGGTGAAGTTTCCATGTTCTCCCCATGTCTGCGTGGGTTTCCTCCGGGTTCTCCGGTTTGCTAAAACAGTTAAAAAACATGGATCAAGGTCAATTGAGTTCTCCAAATTGCCCCATATAGAGTGTGTATGCATGCGTGAATGAATGAATGAATAATTCATCCCCAACATGCTTCATGGGGTTGCAGTCAGGGTGCTGTGTGAGTGTTTAGGATGCTGAGGTTTCAAACCCACACTCGACTAAAAATGAACTGATGTGGGTCCTGGAGCGAGGTTCTTCACCCTCATTCCTCCAATGGCTGACTTTGTGTTCTGCCCCCAACCATCAAGTGTCTGCAACAGAACCTAATGTACCAACAGGTTCCTTCACATCAAACTCCACCAACCATGTCACCACGGTACGTTGTGCGCAGCAGCACAGTGAAGGAACCCAAATGGACCTTTACTTAACTTGTCCAAAATTCGTGTACTTGATTTTTATTTTTCAGGGCGGCACGGTGGCTTAGTGGTTGGCATGTTCTCCTCTCAGTTCTAGGGATTCCTGGTTCGAATCCCAATCTGGGTGGAGTTTTCATGTTCTCCCCATGTCTGCATGGGTTACCTCCGGGTCCTCCGGTTTCCTCCCACAGTCCAAAAACACGGACCAAGCCCCAAATTGCCCCATATAGAGTGTGTGTGTGTGTGAGTGAGTGTGTGCCCAGTGATAGATTGGCGCCCTGTCCTCGGTGTATCTGCCCAGCGCCCGGGACGTTATCTCCTGGATGGGCATGGAAACCCCCCCCCCCCCGCGACTCTAATAGAGGATAAAGTGGAAGATAATGGATGGATGGACTCATCACGACGTGTACAGACGGATGCGGTGCGTTAATTTAGCCTTTTTAGTAAATGCATCATAATAAATGCATTAAATGCCATGGTTGTCATAACTAAAGCTTTAACCCCTCCCTCCTCGGGCTTCATGCCGGTGGAGGATTGCACTGTATCCCAGCATCATGCTGAATCCGCAACTTGCTTAACGAACTGTGATAATTATCCCGCTGTTCTAAATTCCTTCTGTTTTTCTGTCTCTTACGATGCCGTGTAATGCTGAAGGTCACTTTAATAAGCTTTAAAAATTGGTAAAAACGTACAGACCTCTCTGCTCCACTATGCTGACATTTTTCTTTCTGCTTCACCTGCCTTATTTATCCTCCAGGCCTCAGCATTAAAGCACATTCTGTCCCTTTCATCGTTTCTCCTCCTGCTGTCTGAGTTCGCGGTTCGCTGTTCCGAACCAGCTGCACAGATAAAAATCCTCCCTCTCAGCAGAAATGCGCCATGTTCTCCCTCTTCCCTCTCTCCCTCCCTCCCTCCCGTCCGCGCTCGCTCAGTCTCCCTTCAGTGCAGTCTCTGTATCTGGGCCTGCTGTTAATCTCCCGCCTCAGCACCACCCGAGCTCTACGGGACGGAGGAACGGCGCAGGATCTCTCCCATCTCTTTAGATCTTCAGACCTGTGTCCTCACTCAGCAGTGCGGCTCTCTGTAACCGGCGCTTAATGTGATTTTTGGCCTCTGTCGCCCGCTGAAGGAGACCAAGACACTGCAGGGGTAGGAGTGAGGTGATCTCCATCTTTCCAGGCTCTCATCTCACCCTCATTACACTCATCTGTGTTGTGATGCGTCACGGGGATTGTGCTGCCGTTCCGTCATCACTGCTCGCTCACCTTGTTGTGCGTTATGTTCATGAGAACGGTGCATCTTGGGGTGTAAGCGCTTAGGACTGGGTTGGTCTTGTAACTGAAGAGCTTAAAGTCTGGGATTTTTAACATTCATTCATTCATCCATTATCTTCTGCTTTATCCTCTATTAGGGTCGTGCGGTGGGGGGGTTCCCCATGCCCATCCAGGGGAGAATGTTTCGGGCGCTGGGCAGATAAACCCAGGACGGGGCGCCAATCTGTCTCTGGGCACACACTCACTCACACACATACACTCTATTTGGGGCAATTTGGAGAACTCACTTGACTTGATCCATGTTTTTAGACTGTGGGAGGAAACCGGAGAACCCGGAGGAAACCCACGCGGACACGGGGAGAACATGGGCACTCCACCCAGATTGGGGATTCAAACCGGGAATCCCTAGCACTGAAAGGAGAACGTGCTAAACCACTAAGCCACCCTGCCATGATTTTTAACATAATGTTTATAAATGAGGTGGATGAGGAGACGTTATTACAAATCCTCTTTAAGAATATTTGCCAAACGCTGTAATACAGGTCTGTGTAGCACGGGGGTGCAGTGATGACCACGCTCACCTCTGTGCAAGAAGGTCCTGTGGGGCTTTTGCATGTTCTCCTTGTGAGTTCACTTCAATTCAAATGGCTGCAAGGAGTTGAATTGCCGATGTTTTTTTGGGCTTGCGCCCTGCGATAGACTGGTGACCCATCCCAGAGGATTCCCTGTCTCTCCCACCTCAAGAGCATGAAGGTCCCGGGTTCGATTTCTGTTACAGGGTAAAGTCTGCATGTCCTCCCCGTGCTTAACTATGTTTATTTTCAGTAATGCTGCCTGGGGTCTATAATTATTTTGGTTGCTGGATTTTTCTCAGGTCTTTAAACTCTGGCAGAACTACTGTGTCTGATCCACAACACACCACCACAAAGTCCTGAGACTCCTCCATATATACAGCTTTCTGAAGGTGCTGTCCTGATTGGCTCAAACACCTGAACCAGGTCTGTGATTGGCTTCATTGAAACCTTTCATTTCATTTCATATTTCTTCTCACATTTCATTCGTTTTCGATCTCGTTCTCAGCAGCCATGCAGCCTCGCATGCCCGAGGTGGCCAACCTGTACCAGACCGAGTTCATCCGGAGCGCGAGGGCCATCGGGGTCCTGTGGGCCGTCTGCACCCTTTGCTTCGCCGTCATCGAGGTGGTCATCCTCATTCAGCCGTCATGGGTGGGCACGCGCGAGTTACGCTACCACGCCAACAGCCTCGGGGCGAAGACGCCACCTCAGGCGGGCACGCTGGGCCTGTTCGAGGTGTGCGTGGACTCGGACTGGCCCGTGCCGGACTGCAGAGGCTCGCTGCGCACCCTCACCCCAATTCCGGGCTTCAAGTCTTCGGCGGTGCTTGTGTGCATCTCACTCAGCATGGTGTGGGTCAGCGTGGGCTGCCTCAGTCTGTTCCGCTTCTGCAATGCCGCCACTGTGTACAAGATCTGTGCCTGGCTGCAGGTCACAGCAGGTGAGAACACGAGCATGATGTCATAGATATTTTAGGAAAAGGACAGAAGGCGCGCTCACGCACCAATTCATTGAAATAATCTGAAGAATCATGGGGCGGCACGGTGGCTTAGTGGTTTAGCATGTTCTCCTCTCAGCACTAGGGATTCCTGCTTCAAATCCCAATCTGGGTGGAGTGCCCATGTTCTCCCCGTGTCCGCGTGGGTTTCCTTCGGGTTCTCCGGTTTATTCCCACCCTGAACAAAACATGGATTCAAGGTGAATTGAATTGCCCTATATAGTGTGTGTGTGTGTGTGTGTGTGTGAATCCCAATCTGGGTGGAGTGTCCATGTTCTCCCCGTGTCGGCGTGGGTTTCCTCCGGGTTCTCCGGTTTCCCCCCACAGTCCAAAAACATGGATCAAGGTCAATTGAGTTCTCCAAATTGCTGCATATAGAGTGTGTGTGTGTGAGTGAGTGTCTGCCCAGTGATAGATTGGTGCCCTGTCCTGGGTGTATCTGCCCAGCGCCCGAGACGTTCTCCCCTGGATGGGCATGGGGAACCCCCCCCCACCCTAATAGAGGATAAAGCGGAAGATAATGGATGGATGGATTTTTATGACCCATGGAGCTGACATAGTGGACAGTGTATTTAGGTGGTAGATGTATATATTTGGGAAAAAAACAATAATCCAAAACGATTGAACTAATCCAGTATTTATAGACTGCTCAGGATCTTAATGTTTGTGTTTCCTCGGCGCAGGTTTCTGTCTGGCTCTGGCCTGCCTGCTGTTCCCGGATTCGTGGGAGTGTGCCGAAATGCGGGCGCTGTGTGGCGACGCCGTGTCGAGTTTTTCACCAGGCAACTGCAGCATCCACTGGGCTTACGTCCTGGCTCTGCTGGGAGTGCTGGACGCTGGCATACTCGCCACCCTGGCTTTCGTCCTGGGCAACCGGCAGGATGCTCTTCTTCCAGACGACGCCAAGGACGGTGAGGGTAAACACCCAGTTTATAATAATGCATATTATATTCTCAAGTATGGACTGCACGGTGGCTTAGTGGTTTAGCATGTTCTCCTCTCAGCGCTAGGGATTCACACTTCGAATCACCATCTGGGTGGAGTTTCCATGTTCTCCCCGTGTCCGCGTGGGTTTCCTCCGGGTTCCCCGGTTTCCTCACACAGTCCAAAAACATAGATCAAGTCAATTGAGTTCTCCAAATTGCCCCATATAGAGTGTGAGTGTGTGCCCAGTGATAGATTGGTGTCCTGTCCTGGGTGTGTCTGCCCAGCGCCCGAAACATTCTCCCCTGGATGGGCATGGGGAACCCCACCGTGACCCTAATAGAGGATAAAGCAGAAGATAATGGATGGATGGATGGCTATTCTCAAGTGAAATATATTTTGCTTTACATTTACACTCACTGGCCACTTTATTAGAGACACTCATTGTTTATATCAGCAGCACCAATTACCACTTAAGATGTAGTTTTCTGTTCCATGTGATTCGTATTCTGACCAATATTTACTTTTTTTTCGTTCATCTCGCTGATTCAGTGTATCTTCAGTTACAGGACTTTTACTAGAAGCATAGTCTGCTACTGGAGGGCTTATGGAGGTCTGATGGAGGTTTAATGGAGGTATGGATGTTTCCTCACCATCCCGTTCTTCTTTTCATCTTCATCTTTCCTCCCGCTTTTCTCCGTTTTGTTTCCTAACCCCCCTGTGATCTCCCGTCATCAGGCTCTTTTCATCCATGCCTGATGTTCTGTGTTCTTTGACTGCTGAGGGGAGAAAAAAGGAGAAGATGATGTATGAGGAGCTCAGTTCCTTCTTCCCCTGAGCATGACCTCATCTCCCTGCCACTTACATAAAACCTGAGCCTGGAAACAGTCGCTGGGCAACCGCCTCGGTCTCCCTTGCCATCGCTGATGTTTGGGGATGAGACGTGAGAGTGCTGCAAAGCCATTAGGGTTGCTATAATCTGTGGTTTCGCTCAGCAAATTAGAACATTAGCGGCGTGGTCACTGCTGTGTTTAGCAAGATTGAAAAGACTGTGAAAACAAAAACAGCCTTGTTTTTTTTTTTGCAAACCAGACCTTATTAATGGATGGACAACGTGTGTTTACTGTGACGCTGTTATTCTAAAGACCCTCATCGATGGTGGAGGAACTTTAATACTGTACTTGAGCATGATTTTAAGATTCGTTTCTTGAATAGTTTTAATTAATGCTACTTCATACATTCCAATATAATGTATAGGGAGGTATTAGTCTTTAAGTAATAGTTATATTATGCAATTATTTAAATATTATATAATAGGACAAGGGAAGCACGGTGGCTTAGTGGTTTAGCATGTTCTCCTCTCAGCGCTAGGAATTCCCGGTTCGAATCCCCATCTGGGTGGAGTTCCCATGTTCTCCCCGTGTCTGCGTGGGTTTCCTCCGGGTTCTCCGGTTTCCTCCCACAGTCCAAAAACATGGATCAAGTTGATTGAATTCTCAAAATTGCCCCATTTAGAGTGTGTCTGTGTGAGTGAGTGTGTGCCCAGCGATGGATTGGCGCCCTGTCCTGGGTCTATCTGCCCAGCGCCCGAGACGTTCTCCCCTGGATGGGCATGGGGAACCCCACCGCGACCCTAATAGAGGATAAGCGAAAGATAATGAATGAATGAATGAATAATAGGACAAGGGAAGCATGGTGGCTTAGTGGTTTAGCATGTTCTCCTCTCAGCGCTAGGGTTTCCTCCCACAGTCCAAAAACATGGATCATTTGAGTTCTCCAAATTGCACCCATATAGAGTGTGTCTGTGTGAGTGAGTGTGTGCCCAGCGATAGATTTACGCCCTGTCCTGGGTGTATCTGCCCAGCGCCTGAAACGTTCTCCCCTGGATGGGCATGGAGAACCCCCCCGCGACCCTAATAGAGGATAAAGCAGATGATAATGAATGAATGAATAATAGGACATGCTCTCATGAGACATTTAGGGACATTTAACAGACATTGGAACACTGACTGGGCAATAGGGCTTTGTGGAAACAGTTTAGAAAGTCCATATTTTTGTTCCAGAATGAACACACAAAGATAAATGACGACATGGTTTGGTGAGCTCAAGGCCTGACTAGATCATTGGACACTTTAGAGATGAATTAGATTGTAGATTGTGAGCCAGGTCCCCTCGTCCAACATCAAAGTCTGACCTCGCAAATGCTCTTCAGGATGCACGAGGGAAAATTCTCAAAGACGCACCGTGTAATTTTGTAGAAAGCCTTTCTAGAACAGTGCAAGTTGTTAGAGCTGCAAATGGGAACTTACCATAACGCTCTGTAGGTGTAATGATGGGTGTCATGATAGTTTTTTCTGTACAGTGTATTAGATGTGACGCTCAGAGTTAACTTGCGGAGCTACATTGCATGTCAGAGGTCTATTTTCATTTTAATTTCTCAAGTTTTTATTTTGTGTTTATGTATGTATGTATGTATGTATGTATGTATGCATAAGAAAAATATCAATAAAAAAACGTTTGCTTTTGTGTGTATACTATTTTAAGGTTCCTCAGACCTGACGTTTCTGTTCTGATTTGTGTCTGTAGAACAACATTATTCTATCCATTATCTTCCGCTTTACCCTCTATTCGGGTCGCAGGGGGGTTCCCCATGCCCATACAGGGGGGAACGTTTCGGGCGCTGGGCAGATACACCCAGGACAGGGTGCCAATCTATCGCTGGGCACACACTCACTCACACACTATATGGGGCAATTTGGAGAACATGTTTTTGGACTGTGGGAGGAAACCAGAGAACCTAGAGGAAAAAATGGAGAAGGAGGAGCACATGGAAACTCCACTCAGATAGAAATTCGAACCGGGAATCCCTAGTGCTGAGAGGAGAACATGCTAACCACTAAGCCACCTGAACAACATTAGTGTTTAATGGAATATCAACACATTAGTATGAAATTATATCTAAATGAACAGCGGCACGGTGGCTTAGTGGTTTAGCACATTCGCCTCTCAGCACTAGGGATTCCCAGTTCGAATCCCCATCTGGGTGGAGTTTCCATGTTCTCCCCGTGTCTGCGTGGGTTTCCTCCGGGTTCTCCGGTTTCCTCCCACAGTCCAAAAACATGGCTCAAGTTAATTAAATTCTCAAAAAAAATTGCCCCATATAGAGTGTGTCTGTGTGAGTGAGTGTGTGCCCAGCGATGGATTGGCGCCCTGTCCTGGGTCTATCTGCCCAGCGCCTGAGACGTTCTCCCCTGGATGGGCATGGGGAACCCCACCGCGACCCTAATAGAGGATGAAGCGGAAGATAATGAATGAATGAACTGCGGCAAATATTACCACAGGGCGGATGCTGCTGGATGATTCTGATGATGGTTCAGTCATTTTGCTCGTCGCCGGCGGCGGCATGACATTAAATCCTTCTTTGTTCGTTGCATTGCATTATTTTCCTAAAGCTTAATGTTATCCGCGCTGACAATAAACCGAGGCCAAGATCTCATTTACATCCAGTTTATTTAAACTTCACCGTAGGACTCGGGTTCCACAGTTACACCCGCTGCTCGCAGATGTGTTGTTTAAATCCGATTAATATTTCATAACCACATAAATATAGAAACAAAAAGCTATCATATCACCTGAAACACAGTTTCCTGCACACACACACTCCCCTGCAATCAGGGAGGAAGGTGAAGGTTAGGCAACTTACAAAACAGGCAGCAATATCATTGGTCGACACATGGACTGGACTAAAGCCACTGGTGAAGCAGGACAAGCGGAACGGCGATGACTTGGAGGCGACGGTGGTGGGAGGAGGCGATGGATGAAACACAAGAGGTAGGAAGAGGTGCAAACCAGGAGCTACACAGCATAATCACCAGTGTATAATTAACACCCACAGTGTTTACATGCGTCTAGAGGGATGTGAATGAACACGAGGTGCAAGTTCGGCTCTGTGCTTCGATGCTCGGGTTCGAGAACGTATCACTTTATGGCTCACTGTAGCTACCGAGAGAGAGAGAGAGAAAGAGAGATTCTTTTGTTTGGTTAGCAAACAAACAAAGGTTTAAAGCTTTCATGTGAGAAGAGCACTTCTGAGGATTCCTTGTCTTTAGTCTGAAGGGTGGGGGGTAGGCTAAGATATAAATAAATGCCTTTGAAACATTTAATACCCAACAATTAAATCAATTTGAGTGATAAAGCTGATCAGCCGTCGTGTGGACAAATGATTCAGCTAAAAATGGAAGCTATCAAACACAGATTAGCCACTAAGGCCTCAACAGAGTGTTTACGAACAAGCAGTGTGTTTTAAATGTGAAAAAGAGTTTTTTTAGTAGTTAAAATGTGTGAGGTGATATTCCTACGTTGACTTTGTCACTGGGTTCCAACCTCAAGGTAGCTCTGCACACAACTAGCTAGCTTACAGACTAATGAGGCCAGGTGTTTAAATACTACTACCTTTTTAGTGTTAACCTGCATCACCCCGTGTTTATCGCCTGAAACTCAAATCAGAAGGCACTGATTAGCATTAGCACGGGGTCTGGTCTCAGCTGGCGTTTGCACTGAGGCAGAAAACTGCACGCCGATGTTTTTAATGCTAATAAAAAGTAAACACTCAGCAGAAATGAGTTGAAATCTGGCCTGAACTGCTTTTGTTTTACTAGAAAGATGTCTTTAAATTTCCATGGTGCCAGTTAAGCCAGGCTACGTTATTTTCCTCCATGTAAACAAAAGCCGTTGCAAATTTACACAAGTTAGTAAGCGTCACACGGAGCCGCTGTCTTCATGGGGATTATTAAGCGAACTTAGCCATGTGGTGTAGCTTGTTTCGCGATGGATCTGGACGGAAAGTGGTATTCCAGTGAGGACAGTATCAGTATGGTTTGGTTATGGTTAGTGGGTTTGTCTCCGGTGGCTGAAATGGCGTGACGTTTGGAAGGACACCAAGTGCACTCTCTATATCCAAAGAATTAATAAAAAAATTAAAAAAAAAATATATATATATATATATATATTTTTTTTTTTTTGGCCGGATGTTCTGTTATACAGTCATATTAATGCTAAAATTTAAACTCATGAGGCTATTATTTTAAATTTTATAGAAATTATTAGACACTGAGTATCCATTTATCCGTTATCGTCTGCTTAATCCTGTACTAAGGTAATGGGGAAGGGGGGGGTATCGGGTTCTAGATTTTGTCGCTGTTAAGACTGATAGGTTCCCAACTGTATCTGTGGATCTACTGCCAATTTATAAAAACGGCCGCTCTGCCCAAATTTCAGCATGAAGCACACAGAATAGACAGGGATCACGATTTATTAGCGCTGAAGCGGTTCGGTTAGCCAAACATACGCAGGTGCCTTTGACACCTCGCATATGTATTATGAGATTACTTTCTCAAGAACTGGATGATCTGCTGAGCTAAAAGCTCGGGGTCATAGGTTACCGAGCGCCGTTTGCGACTGGGCTTCGGAGGTGGGGGGAGGTCGGTGTCGATGCGCTTCATCCTCTGCAGGCCAATGTAGGGAGATTTGTTGCCCTGATTGGTAAGGTCATCATGGTCCTCGTCGCCCACTCTCTTCACCCGAAGCAGGGAGGCCTCAACGTCAGGGTTGGCACCAGGGACAGAGTCCAGGGACCTCCTGGATCGCCTCAGAGGCGTTGCTCTGTCACGCCCGATGCCGGCAGCTGCAGCCACTTCCCATTTGCCTGGGTGGTTACCTTGGTTCTGCTGGTTTTCATACACCAGATTTGACAGAAGCTTTTCTACCAGGTACCTAAAGGCAAAGCATCAGAATTAACTCTTGGTTTACAAGAACAACCAGTGGCATCGTTTATGAGGTTCTGGTTTACTGGTCCTTCTACATCAACCTTGTATTGTTTAAAAAGTAAAATGGAACCATAGAGGGATAGGGAATCTCTTTAATCATTTACCCAACACAATTAAAGGACATCAAAGTATTTGGGACAACACGTGACCTTAAGGAAACGGCCCTGAAACCACCTTCCAACCAACTTTGTCAGCAATGGGTTCCATCAGTTGCATAGATCATCTACATCTCATGCTTCAGCAAATCTTAGTAGAGGTTTTTCCTACCGAAGCAGCTGCTGATCTCGATCCTGCCCTCCGTCCATCCCATTTGAGATGGCCCTCTCCTGTCTGTAGCGGTTCAGCAAAGCCTCTGCAAGTTGTGGGTCCAGCATGGCCTGTGGTTTTGCCATACTCATGGTCTGTTCTGTCTCGTCGTAATCTGGAGGGTATGGCCCCTGGAAGTCTTCATCCTGGTCCTCCTCTCCTTCGGGCCTCCCTTGACCATTGTGTTCCGCCTCGTTTAGCAGGTGCATCAAGCCGGCCAGGTAGGCTGCTTCCTGGTCTTGTCTCTGGCTATTTTCGACCAACCTCTGAAGGGCGTGGTTCAGCCCCTGCCCTCTCAAAGCCTCCGGTTGGTAGTACAGCTCGTTGCCCCGGCCTTTGTAACCAGCAGAGGGATATGACATCATCTGGGCCTCGTAGGGCAGGGACTCGCGCAGGTCACGGCGAAGGCGGGCAACTTCGGCCCCATGTAGGGCTGAAAGAGGCTACCGGAGAATAAGAGTCATGAGGTCAAAAATATGCACTTTGTTGGTTTTTTGCACCTGAATATAAATAATTAATCCTCGTGTCCACACATGTAGATGTTCATCCATCCCATCATTCATTCATAGGGTCGCGGGGGGGTTCCCCATGCCCATCCAGGGGAGAATGTTTCGGGCGCTGGACAGATGAACCCAGGACATGGTGCCAATCTATCGCTGGGCACACACTCACTCACACAGGCACACTCTATATGGGGCAATTTGGAGAACTCAATTGACTTGATCCAGGTTTTTGGACTGTGGGAGGAAACCGGAGAACCCGGAGGAAACCCACGCGGACACGGGGAAAACATGGAAACCCAGATGGGGATTTGAACCGGGAATCCCTAGCGCTGAGAGGAGAACGTGCTAAAATACTAAGCCACTGTGCTGCCGATCCATCCCATCATTTATTCATTCATTCATTATCTCCCGCTTATCCTCTATTAGGGTCGCGGTGGGGTTCCCCATGCCCATCCAGGGGAGAACGTCTCGGGCGCTGGGCAGATAGACCCAGGACAGGGCGCCAATCCATCGCTGGGCACACACTCACTCACACAGACACACTATATAGGGGGCAATTTTGAGAATTCAATTAACTTGTTCCATGTTTTTGGACTGTGGGAGGAAACCGGAGAACCCGGAGGAAACCCACGCAGACACTGGGGGGAACATGGAAACTCCACCCAGATGGGGATTCGAACCGGGAATCCCTAGCGCTGAGAGGCGAACGTGCTAACCACTAAGCCACCGTGCCGCCGATCTATCCCATCATTCCTCTCCAAATTCTGTTATCTCCAGCACTGATTCCATCCCTTATCTGCTTAGCAATATGGTCATTGTTGTATTGTTTAAACTACTCAGCGAGACTGTCCACAGTCTCATATCTGGCACAGGACCAGATCACGGAACGTATTAACGACTGTTTACCCACCGCGGGAGGAACTGTGTAGTGATGATGAGAATACCCAGGTGGGTGTAATCATTTTACGTACATATACCGTGCAAACAAAGAATCTTTGTTCCATCTCATGGTATCGGTGCTGCACCACAGCTCCTCTGTTTAGCGAGGAATAAAAGGTCTTATTAGTTTCATGCCTCGTGCCCTGGATGTTAAGTGAATGCAGTCAGTCTGCCTGCTGATTCATTCAGGATTAAAAGTGCTCTTCCAAACCGCACTAAGTACTGCGTGACGAATGAGCCATCAATCTTTCATGCGAGTCCTACAGAAATTCATTCATGAACAGGGACAGGTCCACAATAAAGTTTATTTACATGATAAAATATTCTGCTGTTTACATGTCCGCTCTAAAAGGATGGTGCATCCCACGAGCTGAAGGATTAGATCTAATGATAGAAAATCTTGTGTTTTTAATTTCTCATCAGCTCCATTTACACCGAGACTAAGACAGTCGGTGGTGTCTGGACTGGACGTAATGTCCTGTAATGTGAGACTTTAATGCTGCAGACAACAGCTATTTTTAAATTTAATGCGGAATCATATAAGATATTTTCATTTGCATAAATACTCAGGGCGGCACGGTGGCTTAGTGGTTTAGCACGTTCGCCTCTCAGCGCTAGGGATTCCCGGTTCGAATCCCCATCTGGGTGGAGTTTCCATGTTCTCCCCGTGTCTGCGTGGGTTTCCTCTGGGTTCTCCGGTTTCCTCCCACAGTCCAAAAACATGGATCAAGTTAATTGAATTCTCAAAATTGCCCCCTATAGAGTGTGTCTGTGTGAGTGAGTGTGTGCCCAGCGATGGATTGGCGCCCTGTCCTGGGTTTATCTGCCCAGCGCCCGAGACGTTCTCCCCTGGATGGGCATGGGGAACCCCACCGCGACTCTAATAGAGGATAAGCGGGAGATAATGAATGAATGAATGAATGAATGAATAAATACTCAGTGCTGATCCTGTGGACATTGTACAGAGTACACTATGTAGATTGTGAGTTTGCTAAAATTGTAACATATAAAGAGCTTATTTATTAAAAATGCACCACCTTCACCATCATTTTTTAGTTTTACTAACATACAGATAGACTTTGTAGTTCTACAATTACAGACCGCAGTCTTTTTTTCTATATCTTTTCCATCCATCCATCCATCATCTTCCGCTTTATCGACTAGGGTCTACTGGGGGGAGTTCCCCATGCCCATCCAGGGGAGAACGTTTGGGGTGCTGGGCAGAAACACCCAGGACAGGACGCCAATCTATCACTGGGCACACACTCACTCACACAAACACACTCTATATGGGGCAATTTGGAGAATCCAACTAACCTTGATCCATGTTTCTGGACTGTGGGAGGAAACCAGAGAACCCGGAGGAAACCCATACGAACACGAGGAGAACATGCAAACTCCACCCAGATTGGGATTCGAACCGGGAAGCCCTAGCGCTGAGAGGAGAACGTGCTAACCACTTAGCCACCATGCTGCCCCGTTAATGGGAGATTCAAGCCACTCGAATTAATACATTCAGCTTGAAGTCATCCAAATCTGCAGAGTCAGCAGATTCAGCCTCCTCTGTCAGCCATAAGGCACATTTCACTGAACTGAATCCAATACTGCAGGTACGAACGAGCCTGGCTACGGCAGCAGGGTCCGTCGTACATGGCAGCATTGAGCGTGTGTGTCGGTGATGTTGGAGCCTGAAGGCTTCTCTGCGTTATTAGTGGACAGTATGACGCAGGAGGTTGAGCAGAACTCACTGAATGCACATTAAATAGAGTTAAACCACAGCGTAATGATCTGAGCTGAGTATTGGATGAGGATGGAGTGTGTGGGATTAAGGCAGGTTATGGTTTTATGCTTTCACGAAGTAAACAGAGCCACAGATTATGGATGATGCTGAGATTAACATATGGAGGTGTAGAGATGGAGGCGGCATATGAGTCACAACACAGGTGACTCACTGTGGCGCAGGCTGACGTCTGTACCTCGCGGGAAATACATACGTGTGTGTGTGTGTGTGTGTGTGTGTGTGTGTGAGTGTGTGTGTGTGTGTGTGTGTGTGTGAGAGAGAGAGAGAGAGAGAGTGTGTAAATGTCGAGTCAGTCGGTTCTAATCAGCGTCCACGTTCTGATGTCCTGCAGTTCTTTCCATTCAGCTGCACAGTTTAGAAATAGTTCTTATATTGTAAGATTCAGATTATATAATCTAAACATCTGTACCTCACGGGAAATACATACGTGTGTGTGTGTGTGAGAGAGAGTGTGTAAATGTCAAGTCAGTCGGTTCTAATCAGCGTCCACGTTCTGATGTCCTGCAGTTCTTTCCGTTGAGCTGCAAAATTTGGAAATATAGTTCTTAAATTGTAAGATTCAGATTATATAATCTAAACGCATACACTGTATATGGGGGTGCGGTAGCTCAGTAGTTAGGGTGTTGGGCTATCAATCTGAAGGCTGGGGGTTCAAACCCAGGTCCACTGAAGTTACCAGTGTGGGTCCTTGAGCAAGACCCTTAACCCTCATGGCTCCAGGGATGTTATGATGAACCCTGTGCTCACCTTGTAAGTCGCTTTGGATAAAAGCGTCCAATAAACCAAAATGTAAATATAAATATATATGGTACAAAAGTATTGGGACACCTACATATTATACAAAAGCCTCTGTGAAGGCTTTCTACAAGGTTTGGGAGTGTGTCTGTGCTTATTTATGTCAATTCACCCAGAATCGTGTTTTTGAGGTCAGACACTGATGTTGGATGCTTTCAGTCTCCATTCGAGTTCTTCCCAAATGTGTTCATGGGGTTGACGACAGAGTTACAACAAACTCACCCAACTGTGGCTGTTCATGTCGTTGCTTTGTATACTGGGACACCGTTTAAGGGCCTTCCCCAAGTTTATATGGCTTAACTGTTTAGGCACATTAATACATTTAGTGCTCCTTCAGCCCTCAGCATGGTCAGGGAGGTGTGGTGAGGTGATTTGCTGGAGCCTATTCCAGCGCTAATAGGGCATAAGCCAGAAAAAAAAGCATTCTGGACAGAAACTTATCTCCATGTCATCTACAACCAGCGGAAGCCATGCAGACACACGGAGAACATGCCAATTCCATATAGAAGGGATATGTCGGCCACAAACCATTAACACACAGCTATTACAAAACATGTTTTTTTCTGCCTAACCCTAAAAAACATAAAGGCAAGTCTTTGTTGCAGTTCTTGCAGTGCAGTAGAGGAATGTTGTGGTTTGGTGGTTCTTGGATGTTAAGTCTATTAAGTGAGATTGTTCCTCTTGTTGTTTCATTTGCATAATGGAATGATTCTGTAAGCTGCTTTGTAGGAGGTTTCTGGTACTGATCCAAGTTAAATGTAAAGATATAATCATAAGAACTGAGTGAAAACAGGTGCTGGACCCTTTTAGTGATTAAAATCTATGACCTTTAACAGCGTCACCACAAACAAGACCCATCATTAAAACAGTGTTTCGCTTGAAGGGAAGATTAAAGTCTGTGATATTGAACACAGCCACTAATCGCATTGGGTTTATTAATGTGTCTGTCGCTCGTATGAAAAGCAAAGGCGTTGCCGTGACAACACGGTGCCTCTTGCTGCGTGCTTAGTAAGAATCATATTGTGCAGCCTGTTCTTTTCATTCACACTTACAGACGGATCTCTTCTCAAATTCACTCTGTTTTTTAATCAAGTGGACAGCAAGCAAAAATATATGTGTACCGGATCAGCAGCGTGGTGGTGCACCTTAAATCATCCATCCATCCATCCATCATCTTCCGCTTTATCCTATATTAGGGTTGCGGGGGGGTTCCCCATGCCCATCTAGGGGAGAATGTTTCAGGCGCTGGGCAGATACACCCAGGACAGGGCGCCAATCTATCACTGGGCACACACTCACTCACACAGACACACTCTATATGGGGCAATTTGGAGATCTCAATTGACCTTGATCCATGTTTTTGGACTGTGGGAGGAAACCGGAGAACCCGGAGGAAACCCACGCAGACACGGGGAGAACATGGAAACTCCACCCAGATGGAGATTTGAACCGAGAATCCCTAGTGCTGAGAGGAGAACATGCTAAACCACTAAGCCAGCGTGCCGTCGCACCTTAAATCTTCAAGTAAAATTTGACATGAGTTGGAACTCCACAGACTGGGTATAGTTTGTTTATTTGGCCCACGTCTGATTCATGGTATATGGACGTACTGTGTGGCCCACATGTTCCCCCAACACATCTGATCCACATCTGGCACCGCATCCTCCATATGAGTCACATCTGGCTGATTCACGGTTCTAATCTTGCAACCGATGGCAGTCCGCCTAAGTGCCATCAATCCATGTGAACAGTGGGTCAGAATAATTTTGCCCTCCAGGTTCTGAAAGACCTCGACGTCTAACTGGGTGCGTGACTGTGTTTGGATGCCGTGAGATGGGCGGGTGTCAGCACCAGGCTGTCTTTACCTATTTTCACCCGGTACGACCCCCACAAACCCACCTGGGATAAATCGGTTGGAAAATTAATACATTTACAGAAGGTACAAGAAAACCTGACTCAAATAGACACCTGCATGCTTTCAACTTTTGGAAAACAGTTTGGGGAAGGCCTTTTCTGTTCCCATTGCACAAAACCAAGGTCCACAAAATCCATCCATTCATCCATTATCTTTCGCTTTATCCTCTATTAGGGTCGGGGGGGAGGGGGGGGTTCCCTTATGCCCATCCAGGGGAGAACGTTACAGGGACTGGGCAGATACACCCAGGACAGGACACCAATCTATCACTGGACACACACTCACTCACTCACACAGACACACTCCATATGGGGCAATTTGGAGAACTCAGTTGACTTGTTCCATGTTTTTGGACTGTGGGAGGAAACCGGATAACCCGGAGGAAACCCACGCGGACACGGGGAGAACATGGAAACTCCACCCAGATGGGGATTCAAACCGGGAATTCCTAGTGCTGAGAGGAGAACGTGCTCACCACTAAACCACCGCCCATGCATGTTTAATATTATATTTAATATTATTATTAAAAGAGATTCATTCACCTGTCCATCCATCCGTTAGTCCCACCTGTGAGTCCGTCTTCCGTAAAGAAGCTTAATTGCTTTGTGGTTACCAATTAACCCATACCTCTCTCACTGCTTCTTAAATTTGGACACTGCACTGCGCTGATTATATATTCATATCTAAACAACCCTCCCTCCAGGGCATGTGTTTATATGGACGCACATGTCAGATCATCCATAGATCCAATAGAAACAACCATATATTCCATCAAACAAACGAATCTGATCTGTTTTAAACCAAACCTTCCATCAACATCCGAAATCCTAATGTATCCTCCATCGTTTATTCAGATTCTAAAGCAATGGACAGATTCTGTGGATCAGAAATGGTGTAAGAGCAGATGAGCGTGTCACGATCATTTGCACCATGATCATGATCATTTAATTGCCCCCCCATTCCCCCCCTCCCTCCCACACACACATTACAGGCTTTTCCTCTGAGATGTGTGTGGGGCCGAGACGATCAGTGTTTACCCACAGACATGAATCATCACGCCAAAGATGAGATCGTGTTCGCCATTCATCGGTCTCCAAGCAGCCTAAAAATAGAGCCCGCCCCCCCCCATCTCCCCATCACGGCTCGCTCTTTGACCTTCGCTATAGCAGCCGTGATATTTACGGCGCTGCTCTTAACGTGCCTTTGTCATCAGGTGCCCTGTCGGTGGCCGGACCTGGTGCTCATAGATCTTTCCAGAATCCGGTGAGGGTTTTATGGTGTCACATGGCTGAGTGGAGAGGCGCTGGATTGGCTGCGTGCTCTCCGAGGTGAGGAGCACGGGCAGGATGGATTAAGCAGATGATGGCATGCTGTGATTTGGAGACACGAACGAGGAACTTTCTGGAGGGTCTGTGGGTACATCTCGTACCCCATTTGCATCATTTGTTCGGATAGTGGCGGCGAATTTCTGTACCTATATATGTATCTACACATACACACATATATAAACTAAACCATATAAACAGCATAGTGCATCACTTAACTACCCAGAGACGAAATACATTTAATTTATACAATGCATAAGCAGAAAAAGCGAGGAGGAAAAAGTGAACGAGGTGGAGATGTATATATTACCTTGGCCTCCAGCGCTGGGCTCTGGAATAAGACCACCCAGACGAGGAGCAGTAAGGAGCCGGTGTGAGGGCCCGACATCCTGCAGGAGAGAATGAAGCTGCCCCTTTGGTACAGAGAGATATTCTGCCACTCGGCTCCCCAGCAAGGATGGAGAGATGCAGGTGGAATGGTTGCAAGACACAGTGGGCAGAGGAGAGAGTCAGCGAGGGAGGGGAGGAAGGGAGGAGTCTGTCGACAAAAGAGAGGGATGAGAATGCAGACAGGGGAGGGGAAGACCGAAGGAGCCAGTGAGAGAGAGCTGACGGATGGAACTGTGAGAGGGGAGGATGGAGGTGCAGCGGTACGGAGGCGAGAGATCAGATTTTGGTCCGAGGGATGTCGTCATGACGATGTATTAAACATTATACGGCAATGTGTTGTGATGGATGTCGACCTATTTACTTTATCCTTTCGCCGCAGCGTCTCAGAAGGCTTTCTACAAGATTTTGGAGCGTCTGCTATTGTAATTTATCCAAAGCTGTTCTATGAGGTTCTGCGCAGTCTAGTCTGTCTGGCTTCTTCTGAATTAATTAATTAATTAATTAAGTCATCGCTGGAACTGATTAAGGCCTTCCCCAAACTGTTTTTACAATGTTGGAAGCATACAGTTGTCTAACATACATACAAGCTGCTTGGTTTGCCAATGAGACTAATTAAAATTACGAGTTAATTTATGAGACCCTTTTATTTAAAGCAGCTCACAACTATTCCAACTTGATGGTTAAGGTCAAGGTGGCACGGTGGCTTAGTGGTTTAGCACGTTTGCCTCTCAGCGCTAGGGATTCCCGGTTCAAATCCCAATCTGGGTGAAGTTTGCATGTTCTAACCGTGTCTGCGTGGGTTTCCTCCGGGTTCTCCAGTTTTCTCCCACAGTCCAAAAACATGGATTAATTTCAATCGAATTCTCCAAATTGCCCCATATAAAGAGTGTCTGTGTGTGTGAGTGTGTGCACAGCGATGGATTGGTGCCCTGTCCTGGTTGTATCTGCCCAGTGCCTGAAACGTTCTCCCCTGGATAGGCATGGGGAACCCACCCGAGACCCTAGTAGAGGATAAAGTGGAAGATAATGGATGGATGGTTAAGGTCAGCAATGATATAGCGCCCCCTGGAGCAATGAGAGTGAGGGGCCTTGCTCAAAGACCCACATTGGTATCGTCATTAGAAATTGGATTTAAACCCACAACCTTCGGACTGATAGTCCAATGCCCTCAGCATTGAGCTACCACACCCTGCACCCCAACATTTTTGTCCCTATAATCTCACTTTGAGAACATGGTAAGGGGAGAACATCTGCATTACTGTGTTTGGTTTGGACGTGGTTTAAAAAATAAAAGCCAAATACTTTCCCCGCGTTCTAAACATGATTATTTATAAATCCTGATAATATGAGATGTACATCTGCACAGCTGCTCACTGTGACTGTAATCACGGCAAGGTTGAAAAAAAGGGTTAATAACATGTGATGTCTGAACACTTGTCTGTCTGACAGCTTCTGAGACTGAATAGTTCTGTATTTTTGGGGTTGATGACGTCAGACACATTAACACAGTGATGATAGAAAGTGATCTTTAATAAGGATTTACATTCACAGCGTCGCTGCTGGTTGGAAACGCTTATATCTGCAGAGCTGTAACGTAGAACTGTGTTCTAATCATTTATTCATGTACATAAACATTGATACAGTCCTTTTTTTTAGGTGGCGCACTAACTAAACAAAGCATTTTCACAGAGCGATTAATGTCTCAACCTCAATCATTTAAGTATAATATGATGAACACTGTTCTATGGCATCCACAAGCCTGTAGAGAGACACACGTACTGATGCTGATACACACACATTAAGGTCATGTTGCAAATGTTCCCTTTAATCAAGTGTATAGGTCCAAACAGTCCTGTCCAAGGGGGAAGGTACCAATCAGGATTGTTTAACAAATGAGTGATTATACAGACAGTCATCCCTCTGCGATGCTCAGCGTAGCTCTGGTCCACTAGAGCAGATAGGAGGGGGTAGGGAAGGGGTACTACATCACGGAGCAGCAGCACGTGGCCGGGTAGTCGTCAGTGTACACTTTGGACTCGTTACCGAAAACGTAGTAGGTGTGACGCTTCCCTTTCCACGAGTAGCTCACCCGGGAGATGGGGATCAGCTCGATGGTGTGGCGCTGTGGAGAGAGGAGGTGATCAGTAATTAATTAATACAGTCCACAGCCAAAATATATAGACAGCCAAATTCAACGCAGATATTTAATTTTAAGCAAAATAGATAAAAGTCTTAAGCTGTCAGAACCTGCTGCAGAATGCGCGACGTCTTGAAATACTTTGATTGATGTTCTTGAACTAAGCGCTGAGAGCCTTGGCTTATCGCGGCGTCTGGGAAGCCCATCAGAGGGTGAAGCTGTAACGACGAGAGCGGCATTAATTAACGCCAGCACATCTGTTAACTTTTAATTTACACGCACCAGTCATTTTACTAAACACTGTTCTTACACCCATCATCCATGTCATCATCAGCATGCAGGACTTTGTAGTTCTTCAACTACAGACTGTAGTCCATCTGTTTCTCTACATCATTTAAGGCCCTAACACCAAGCCTCGTGGGATACCACATGCCATGGGACAAACATTCCAGATGTACTCATGCTTGTTGGCATTATATATTTGTTATATAATTATTATAATATTACCATGTACTGGGAGTCTTTGAACATTTCTCTGCCTGTGACACTGTTGAGGTTCTCAGCTTTCAGACCGCTCGCCTGCTCCACCACGTAGTCATCTTTATAGTTGGTCCTGGGGGGCAGAGAACACCAAACAAATACGTAGAACGTTAAAATATTGAAGAGACGTGGATATGATACCCAAACATACTTTTAGAGCCGAGCTGGGGGGCATTTAATTCTGGACAGTCTTAATGAAGTTGTCTTTGTGATTTTTATGATTTTTAAATCGTCTCCTTTATATTTAACAAAAGACAGATTTTTTCCCCCAATTTATATCCAATAAGCAGAGTAAATCCATCCATCATCTTCCGCTTTATCTTATATTAGGGTCGTGGGGGGGGGTTCCTCATGCCCATCCAGAGGGGAAAGTTTTGGGCGCTGGGCATTTACACCCAGGACAGGACGCCAATTTATCGCTGGTCACACACTCACTCACACAGACACACTCTATATGGGGCAATTTGGAGAACTCAATTGACCTTGATCCATGTTTTTGGACTGTGGGAGGAAACCGGAGAACCTGGAGGAAACCCACGCGGACACGGGGAGAACATGCAAACTCCACCCAGATGGGGATTCACACCGGGAATCCCTAGCGCTGAGAGGAGAACATGCTAAACCACTAAGCCACCGTGCCACCCAAGCAGAGTAAATAATACAGTAAATGTAATATCAGATCTAATTTACATTCCCTTCGTGATACTATGTCGATAAAGTGATCGGTTTGGTTTAAATGTGTGTTTTCTTACCACTGGACTTTAAGTGTGATGTAAACAAGGAGCTGCCTCTTCCCGTGGCAGGTATCACACTCGCGGTTGCCATTACCTCGACAACCGCTGCAGCTGCTCGAAACAAACGGCAGTCACGGTTAGTAAGGTGTCCGATCTCGACGTCGGTCTGAAACTTAAGTTTGTGAAATGGATTAGAGCGGTGGCCGTACTTCTCTCTTCCTCGGCCGTTGCAGTGCGAGCAGTGATCGTTTGCGTGCCGTACACCGGCCCCGTTACAAACCCAGCAGACTTTCTGTAAAAACGTCCGGAACTTTAAAGCGATGGGAAGCACACAGAACCTTTTGTTTTTTTTTATTTTAGATTTCATATGGACTCACGTTCCCGGCTCCGGCGCAGTCCTTACACGGCTGCCTCCCCATACCCAGACAGACCTGGCAGTTCTGTGGGAAAGGGACATTTGTACATTTCTTAATGCAATGCAAAAATAATGATAATTCTATATCACGGTGGCTTTGAGGTTTAGCACGTTCTCCTCTCAGCACTAGGGATTCCCGGTTCGAATCCCCATCTGGGTGGAGTTTTCATTTTCTCCCCGTGTCCGCGTGGGTTTCCTCCGGGTTCTCCGGTTTCCTCCCACAGTCCAAAAACATGGTTCAAGTCAATTGAGTTCTCCAAATTGCCCCATGTAGAGTGTGTGTGTGTTATGCCCCCCTGTCCTGGGTGTATCTGCCCAGCGCCTGAAACGTTCTCCTCTGGATGGGCATGGGGAACCCCCCCACGACCCTAATAGAGGGTAAAGCGGAAGATAATGAATAAATGAATTCTACATCACTGGGGCTATAGAACTATATCTATATCGCGGTGGTGTAGCGGTCAGCACGGTCGCCTCTCAGCGCTGGGGATCCAGGTTTGAATCCCGATCTGGTCTGGGTGAAGTTTCAATATTCCCCCCCATGTCCACGTGGGTTTCCTCTGGGTTGGTTAAATTACCCCATATAGTGTGTGTGTGTGAGTGAATGAATAAGTGTGTCCAGTGATGGATTAGCCTCCTGTACGAGGTGTAAACCTTCTCCCCAGACTGGCATGGGTAATCCCCTCTCCCCCAATGATGGGCTAAGCCGAAGATAATGGATGAATGAAAGGATTGACACAGTAACTACATTATTAAATAAACTTATTTAGGTGCAGATTTAACCTCTCAGCTTGATTTTAGGGCGTGTCAGTGTGTCTCTGCTGTTGTAATGATGGAAATCTTTAGGGTGTAAGATAAGACCCTAAGTCGTACTAAGGCGTTGTAAGGATGTTGTTAATGCATAAGCCATTCATTTGGTCATTTATTGGATGCTTTTATCCAAAGCGACTTACAAGGTGAGCACAGGGTTAATCACAGCATCCCTGGACCCATGAGGGTTAAGGGTCTTGCTCAAGGACCCACACTGGTAACTTTAGAGGACCTGGGATTTGAACCCCCAACCTTCAGATTAATAGCCCAACGTCCTGACCACTGAGCTACCACTCCCTCCATTCAGTCTGTGTATCCATTTTCTGATGCCTTATAGTTTTGCTAACCTTGACTGAGGAGGTGTATGGCACTTTGATGTTCTGCTTGTGGTCCTGGAATAAGACTGGAACCTGGGCCGGGATGTCCCATGGCCCCGGGGCTGCCTGGATAAACGCATCCACGGTTTGACCTGAAACACAGTGTTAGAACGCAACATGAATAACTTTATGAATGAAAGTTATTTATCCGAGCCACAGTGCTCCAGTCATTACAGTAATGGACTCCGCAGAGGGACATCTGTATGAGCGCATGCACACATCACTGCCAGTTAAGATTTCTGCTGAAGCTTTAACATGAACAGACTTTGTATAGAGGAAATTGAATTATTTTGAAATCTTGGCTTCGATATGAAGCGCCTGCCATTAGGTCGTCCATATCTGTCACCTTCACTTAGAGGATCCTGGTTTATAGAGGGCTCCTAAACGTAGCAGGGTTGTGTGTTTGGGTTTACAATTTGGGAAAGTTTGTTCTTTCAATTAATGATGCTGCCACAACCATGCTTGACTGTAGGGATGGTATTGGCCTCGTGATGAGCAGTGCCTGCAAACATGACGCCTGGCATTCACACCAAATAGTTTAATCTTTGTCTCATCAGACCAGAGAATTTTGTTTCTCATGGTCTGAGAGTCCTTCAGGTGCCTTTTGGAAAATTCCAAACGGGCTGCCTTGTGCCGTTTACTAAGCAGTGACTTTTGCCTGGCCACTCTGCCATACAGGCCTGATTGGTGGATTGATGCAGAGATGGTTTTCCCTCTGCCAGGTTCTCCTCTTTCCATGGAGGAACGCTGGAGCTCTGACAGAGTAATCATCGGGTTCTTGGTCACCTCCCTGACCAAGGCCCTTCTCCCCCGATCGCTCAATTTAGACGGCCGGCCAGCTCTAGGAAGAGTCCTGGTGGTTCCAAACTTCTTCCATTTACGAATGATGGAGGCCACTGTGCTCATTGGGACCTTCAAAGCAGCAAAAATGTTTCTGTATCCTCCCCCAGATTTGTGCCTCGAGACAATTTTGTCTCGGAGGTCTACAGGCAATTCCTTTGACTTCATGCTTAGTGTTTGCCCTCTGACATGCAGCCAAGTGTGGGACCTTATATAGACAGGTGTGTGCCTTTCCAAATCATGTCCAATCAACTGGATTTACCACAGGTGGACTCCATTTCAGCTGTAGAAACATCTCAAGGATGATCAGTGGAAACAAGATGCACCTGAGCTCAATGTTGAGCTTCATGGCGAAGGCTGTAAATACTTATGTAAATGTGATTTCTTAGTTTTTTATTTTTAATACATTTTCAAAACTCTCAAGAAACTTTTTTCACATGGTCATAATGGGGTATTTTGTGTAGAATTTTGAGGAAAGAGTTTAATGTAATACAATTTGGAATAAGGCTGTAACGTAAGAAAATATGGAAAGAGTAAAGCGCTGTGAATACTTTCTGGATGCACTGTATATGTGTGTGGGGGGTATGTGTTTATATCAACTTTAAAATACATTTTAAAGCTATAACTTCTTTAGATTTGTATGTTTATGTATTTATTTAACGTTTTGCCTGCTCTTTCCCATTAAAATGGATTAATACTGCCCTCTACAGTCCCAAACAGAGAAAAGCCTTTCTCAGTCCTAAAGCAGATCCCAGTTCCCTGTACTTTTAATTATTCCTGTTCTGCTGAGAATTGTAACGGACCTAATGTCCATCCCTGAGAGATACCCAGCACTTTATTTACACCTGGGAGCAATTAAAAAAGTCCTCAAACCAAGAATCTAGACTTCAAAGCTTAAGCATCACTGTGCTTTAAATCACAGGAGGCGCTGTGTTAATTATAACATACCAGTGAAAGGCTCCTGGCTCCATTCAGTAGATCGGGTCTCAGCAAAAGTCTCCAACCGATACTGTGAGAAATGCAAAAATGGGGCGGGGGGGGGGGGGGCCCCCCCCCCCCCCCCCCCCCCCCCCCCCCCCCCCCCCCCCCCCCCCCCCCCCCCCCCCCCCCCCCCCCCCCCCCCCCCCCCCCCCCCCCCCCCCCCCCCCATCAGTAATGAGGGTGATGACGGAGTCTTCTCACTCTGTAGGTGTTAAAGGCCTCCATGTTGGTGATGACTCCATCTCGAGCCGGTCCGCTGCTGTAGCAGCAATGATCAGAAACGTAGCTTACGAAGGCGCTCCGTGCAGCTTCCTCAGTCATATGAAACACCCTGTCAGTGACAGACATGATGTTCACTGTTAATATCAACAATACAAGGACAGGGAGGGCTTTTAAAAGTAGTACAATCCTGCGACTGGGATAGGTGAAGGACGTGGTCTGTGATGCCCGTGTGATGATGTAACCTCAAAGGGCAAAAAACTTTAGAGGTGCAATGACCACAGTATCAGAGAGCACCGAAAATACATCACCACTGTGCAGCCTGGTGGTGAGAGCATTAAGTTACAGGTTGCTTCTCTTTAGCAGGAATAAAGAAATTGTCAGGATTGCTGGTTAAATACTATCAGGTTACAAAGTTCATCCAAATTCCTAAACGTGCACCCCTCTGTAAAAACAGCTGAAGGCGAGGAGTTCGCATTTCAGCACCGTGATGACCAGTGGCTTAAAGATTAGATTAATAATTAAAGTGCTCGTGTGGCCACGAATTCAAGTGCTCGAATTCAATCTGATAGAAAATCTGTAAAATGATTTAAAGAAAGCAACACATTAAGGCTCAACATAAAATATGGATGCAGTTGAACACATCCTGAAATGGCTCGACACTAAATTAAATCAATATGTGGGTTCCACAAGGTTCTACAACAAAGACTGATCATCCTGACCGAGGATCAAAAGAACATTTAATGACTGAACTCCCTTAAATGATCAGTAGTTGAGAATTCTCTGTAACTTATATAAAGTTTATACAATCACACGTGCGCATTCTCATTAATAGAATATTGTGAGGCAGAAAAGGTAAAAAAATAAATACATAAAAAAAAAGGAGAAGAAAGAATTTGCGTGGGATTTGGTTTCAGGCTAAAGGTCACAGAATGTGTTTTTTTTTTCCAAGCTGAATTTTTTCCCCCCCAGAGTTAAAAGCTAATTACTTCCAAATGTACCATGTAGAACACTTTTCACAAAATCCAAACGGACCTAGTGCACACCCTAAAAAGCAAGCTTGGTATTTACATCAGATGAATGTCACGTCTGGTAAAGTACAACCGGTTAACAATTTCAGTGTTTACTGCAAAGTCATAATTAGGAGGATGAATGAGAAATGACAATAGTACAGTATAGCTGGTGTGCGTTTGATGGGTGTGCAAAGGTCAGGCATTTGAGTTGAAGCATGTGAGTAATGTGAGCCAAAGGTGTGTGATGTGTAGGTCTAATGTAATGTGTGTAACTCATCGAGGTTCCCATTACAGTATTAAATCAGTAGATACAGTATATTAAAGCTGGTTCTGTATTATATTTGGGTTTCATGCTGTAGTGAACCAAAGAGGTGCTTACTGCCAGTCAGATGGGACAGGACCGTTCTCCGGGGTGGGCAGGGGTGCGGAGGGCATCGGAGGAGGAACGAAACCACCTGCATCCAAACGTAAGGTTTGACAGAAATCCATTCATTATTTTGATATTAAAAATTTTATTAAATATTAAATCTTAAAAAAAAATGTAATCATTTGAATTTGCTCATTAGGAGCCCCACTGAGCAGCTGTGGGAAAGGGTGTTTTGGGTGGTGGATGATTTTAACGCACTGCACTGACACACACATGGTGGTGTGTAGCGCCGGTATGATGAGATCAGACGCAGTGTCACTGCTGGACAGAGTAGAATTCACTGTAGCAGTGGAGGGTTAGAGGATAACGAACACAAACTGATCCACTCGCACCAGCACGACACACACTAACACACCACCGCCATGTCAGGATCACTGTAGTACTGAGAATCATCCACCACCCAACTGCTCTTTATGGGTCCTGATCATTAAAGGAATGGGGTAAAGAGTCAAAACATAAGCCAAACAAGTAAATAAGCATTTTAAGTGTTCCACCTCCACCAATGCCTTCATATCCCGGCACCACATCGTAGAGGGCGGCAGGGGGCGCAGTGGGGGCGCCGGGGTGGGCGGCCGCAGACATGGCTGGAACAATAAGAAAAACAAGTCAGAGCTGTTCTGAAAGAGGAGATTTACAGAGAAATGATATCCTGGATCTGTGTAACATGTACAAACAGAGTCCCTCTCACGCCATCACGCGCAGCTTTCATCCGTGCGTTTAAAACTATTTATATGAGAAAAAAAATTATATACCTTTAAAAAAAAAAAAAAATCCAACGAGCAAACCCACCCGAGCCCAACGGCTAACTCGGAGCAGTGAACTTATTCTGGCTTTTTCTTTAATAATTGAAAACCGGCAAAGTTCATACAGATGCGTACAGATCTAACATCTGGATTTTGGACATTCCTCTGTGTTCACCCTGAAATTGCACAAAAGGTTTTACAAGATTGTTCAAAGAAAACACGCGTTACACGAAGTTCAGCGTGCTGTGGATGTTAAAACTGCAGATCAGCAGCGAAACTCACCCTCGGACCTTCAGCCGACGCTTTAGAAATTAAATTAATCACGGATCTTATTAATAGCGCCGTAATGGAGCGCAACCGACGCGCGCGCCTCACCACGAGCGATTCACGGCACGATTCGACTCATTTGAGTCACTTTAGACTGTATGGTCTGTGGGGCGCTGTCCCATTCCTTCCTGTAATGTCCTTCCTCTTTGAAGTTTCCCGGCATTCAGCAGGGCAACCGAACCTTTAAATGCGAGGTTGAAGTGTCTTTTTTGTGACCTTGGCGCAGGTTCGAACCTGCTCCCTCGTGCGTACGCAGGGACCAAGTGCCAACTTGTCGCAGAAACCATAAGATACTCATTTCAGTGGTTGTTTGTGTGGGATTGGTGTCTGCATGCAGCCGTGTATGTGGATTTGGGACGTGTGAATGCGGGTGCATGCTCTGCGATTGGCAGGTGACCTGTCCGGGGCATTTCGTGGACTTTATGTCCCTCTGAACGTTCCCCTCCATTATTAAGGTTCAAAAGCGGGTGTGGACATCCGCTATTTCACACATTCCACAGCTGATAAGGGCTTTGCGTAATCCTTTGGCTCACAAATGAAAAGGTTTGCGGGTCATTCGTTCCCCAAAAATGGTCTTAGCTAAATCAGAGTGTGGTCTTTAGTCATGGCAACCTGATAAAAAAAACTGATTTGTTTCTAAAGTTTCAGATGTATGTTACTCACACAAACATGACATTCATTGCCTATTAATCCAATAGAGCATGCAAAACGTGTTGGATAGGGTGGAGGTCAGGGCTCTGTGTGGGCCAGTCAGGTTTGTCTACACCAACCAGACCCTATCAGGCCGTTAAAGACCTCCTGCTAAACAAAATAACACCTTCCCCAAACTCATGATCATCATTATCTTGAACACTCAATCCTATACTTAAGGCTATATGTCATGGGTGGAGGAGGGGTGGAGGCTTCCCCATGCCCATCCAGGGGAGAACATTTTGGGCGCTGGGCAGATACAGGGGGCGGCATGGTGGCTTAGTGGTATAGCACGTTCACCTCTCAGTGCTTGGGATTCCCGGTTCGAATCCCAATCTGGGTGGAGTTTCCATGTTCTACCCGTGTCAGTGTGGGTTTCCTCCAAAAAAAAAAAAGTGGACCAAGGTTAATTGAATTCTCCCATATAGAGTGTGTGTGTGAGTGAGTGTGTGCCCAGCGATAGATTGGCGCCCTGTCCAGGGTGTATCTGCCCAGGGCCCAAAACTTTCTCCCCTGGATGCGTATCGAGAACCGTCTTCCTCCCCCCGCAACCCTAATAGAGGATAAAGTGGAAGATAATGGATGGATGGGCAGAAACACCCAGGACAGGGTGCCAATCGATCACTGGGCGCACTCACTTTTTACACAGACACTATATAGGGGCATTTTTAAGCAGCCCATTCACCTTGAACTTTACGTTTTTGGACTGTGGGAGGAAACTCACAGCTGGATCCCCATCAGAGGTGAAGGTGCTAACTTATTAAAAAACAATTTTGTTCTACTTTCGACTGAACAGGTGACTGTACTGAACCTGGTTGTCATAGTTACCTGGTCCAGCAGGTGCAGCTGCGAATCCAGGGTTGGTCATCCCATAGTTGGAGACAGGAAAGGAACTTTAAAAAAAAATTAAAAAAAGGAGGTACAGAAGTGAACAGATGTGAAATAAAACTCGGAAGCCCTGCTGCAGAACGGCGTGAGGTGAAATGAGAGCAGCTCTCACCTGAGGATCGGGGTCTTCTCCATTAGAACCTTTAAAACGCAGCTGGTGGAGAAGCTGCGCTGCGCAGTGAAAGGACTTCCCGTCTCTCATGTGACTGCTGCGGCTCCGGAAAGACTTCATTCACATGACGCTCTGCTGTGAGGACCGAGGGTCGGGCACTGAACTCACACACAGTCCAGCGTTTAAACAGAGCTCACACAGCAGAAAAATGATATAGATTACAGATTATTATTACAGACCAGTTAGATTATAACGATCCCCAGTCGGACGAACGGAAAGACGAGAGGTTTTTACTTTCACTTTCGTTTATCTCATCCAAATAATCAATTGTTCGAATTACAGACTAATATTATTGACTTTATTATTAGTTTTTATATTTGGTTCTATTTTTTCATTTTTTTTTACAATTATTATTATTATTATTATTATTATTATTATTATTATTATTATTATTATTATTACCCATCCATTATCTTCCGCTTTATTCTTTAGGGGTCGCGTGGGGGGGGGGGGTGGTTTCCCATGCCCATCCAGGGGAGAACGTTTCGGGCACACAGACACACTCTATATGGGGCAATTTTTCATTCATTCATTATCTTCCGCTTATCCTCTATTAGGGTCGCGGTGGGGTTCCCCATGCCCATCCAGGGGAGAACGTCTCGGGCGCTGGGCAGATAGACCCAGGACAGGACGCCAATCCATCGCTGGGCACACACTCACTCACACAGACACACTCTAAATGGGGCAATTTGAGGATTCAATTAACTTGATCCATGTTTTTGGACTGTGGGAGGAAACCGGAGAACCCAGAGGAAACCCACGCGGACACGGAGAGGACATGGAAACTCCACCCAGATGGGGATTCGAACCAGGAATCCCTAGTGCTGAGAGGAGAACGTGCTAAACCACTAAGCCACCGTGCCGCCCTGTTATTATTATTATTATTATTATTATTATTATTATTCATTCATTCATTCATTCATTCATTATCTTCCGCTTTATCCTCTATTAGGGTCGCGGTGGGGTTCCCCATGCCCATCCAGGGGAGAACGTCTCGGGCGCTGGGCAGATAGACCCAGGACAGGACGCCAATCCATCGCTGGGCACACACTCACTCACACAGACACACTCTAAATGGGGCAATTTTGAGGATTCGATTAACTTTATCCATGTTTTTGGACTGTGGGAAGAAACCGGAGAACCCGGAGGAAACCCACGCAGACACGGGGAGAACATGGAAACTCCACCCAGATGGGGATTCGAACCCTAGCGCTGAGAGGCGAACGTGCTAAACCACTAATCCACCGTGCCGCCCTTATTATTATTATTATTATTATTATTATTATTATTATTATTATTATTTTCTCCTTTCCCTCATCTCATCATTTTCCACTTAATCCTCTAATAGGTACTACTCCACATTTTGGGCACTGGGCAGATACAGGGCACCAATCCATCACTGGGCACACACTTCCTCACACAGACACACTATAGGGGCAATTTAGAGAAGCAAATTCACCTAAAGTCCTTGTTTTTGGACTGTGGGAGGAAACCGGAGAACCCCCACGCGGACACAGGGAGAACATGGAAACTCCACACAGATCGGGATTGGAACCTAGATCCCCAGTACTGAGAGGGAGAACATGCTAACCATTACAGTGCATTTGTTTCTTTATAGTTTTCGAGTTCCCTTTACTCTGTTCTCTGATAATCAGAACCACCACAGAGGAGGTATTTAATAGGGTGGTGGATGATTCTCAGTATTGCAGTGATACTAACACAGTGGTGTGTTGTGCTGGTGTAAGTGGATCAGATAAAGCAGTGCTGCTGGAGCGTTTAAACTCATCTGCTGTGTGTCCCAAACAACGATAAAACATTTAAAACTAAATCGTGGATATTAACCAGCAGAAAACTCTTATATATGGGGATCATATCTTTAGGTTTAAGCATGCATCTTTGTTTAAGCTTCCAGGTTAAACACAGCTGCATGACTTTCACTTCCTCTTTACACTCCCTGTTATTCATCATTTCACTCTCACAGACCTTAAATATGTAACTGAGACATTTTAGTTCCTCTACCAAAGTACCTCTTTATGAAACATTATGTTGTCTGCTTTGTATTTAAATTTTTGTATCGTGTGTATTGTTCAATCGTGGCGTGTCCTCTGGCCTTTCAATGGACAAGCTGCTGGATTTCCTGTTTTTTAAAATACAGAGCACCCCATCATGTCTCTTGAGGTCTGCGTGCGTCTCATCAGAATGGTCTGAAGGGGAAAAAGTCGTATTTATGGGGTATTTATAGAATACAAGGTTATGCTGTGTGGCAATCAGGCGATGAGATGATCAGGTGTTATATTCATACCACGGGTTCTACGCTCGGAATGGAACAGCTCCTGCAGTCCTGGCAGACGGAGTCTCTGCAGAGAAGCTGCATTCCATCTGCTTTGTGACTTACAGGCCAAGAAAACACACACACACACACACACACACAAAACCATTCGTACAAGTATATTGCTTCGAGCTTTATCACTGCACGGTGGAGACATTCATCATATTCCTCTGACGTGACCGTTTAAGCTCTTCCCTCTTCCTTTGAGAAGATCTGGGTGAAAACTGTTCTGGGGCTAGAACACAGAGAAGGAGGAGGAGGAGGACCAACCAGGAGGATGAGCAGAGACACAGAGTGAACATGTCTGCCGGTCGTAACATGTAAGACAGTGTATGGTGCGAAGAAAGGAAGTTGAAATGTGGCATGTGAGCTGCAGCATCAACCCCAAGCATCTTCCCGAGGGGCATCCCTCCTCAAACAAGGGAGCAGGCTCTGGAGGCAAGGGGAAGAGGAGGGTCTTTTTTTCTTTGCGCTGCCGCATCGGAGTCATTAAAGGAAGAGTTAAAGGTGAGATCAGATTTTCATAGCTCACCAATCTCATTACATTCCACTTAATCATATACTAGTGTTGCGGGGGTGGGGGGGGGGCGCTTCCCATCCAAGGAATATCCAAGGTGTCTTTTTTTACAATAAGTAAATTTAGGATAATGATCAGGTTTGAAAATTCTACAGTGTAGCTGGGTTATTCCTGAACTTCTGGCTTGTGGTGTTCTCATTTGTAAGACACTTTGGATAAAAGCATCTGCTGGGCGGCACGGTGGCTTAGTGGTTTAGCACGTTCTCCTCTTAGCACTAGGGATTCCCGGTTCGAATCCCCATCTGGGTGGAGTTTCCATGTTCTCCCCGTGTCTGCGTGGGTTTCCTCCGGGTACTCCAGTTTCCTCACACTGTCCAAAAACATGGTTAAAGTCAATTGAGTTCTCCAAATTGACCCATATAGAGTGTGTCTGTGTGAGTGAGTGTGTGCCCAGCGATAGATTGGCGCCCAGTCCTGGGGTAACTGCCCAGCACCCTGGATGGGCATGAGGAACACCTCCGCAACCCTAACAGAGGATAAAGCGGAAGATAATGAATGAATGAATGTTTTGGGTACTGGGCAGATCCAATCCTGTCAGGGTGCCATTATTAGATGGCACCCTGACAATAGATGGCACCCTGACATTATTTTTCTGTGTGTGTGGTGGAGGTGGTGGTGGGGAGTGTAATAGGGGCCAAAAGTTCAGAAAAAGCTTTGGTTCCAGTAGTTCTCATGATTTAGTTCCCAGAGACGTGATTCATAGATCAGATCTGCAGTACTGCATTGAACCTCAAGAGGGCAGTGTGGTAAACTATATTACCGAAATCCAACGGGCGTTTTGTAAAAAACATTTTAATTTATAGCAGCCTTCCTGAGTTTGGCATGTTTTCCCTTAGACTCCTGATATGTTGTCGGTGAATAGATTCCCATTGCAGAATTACTATTAGATTTGTATGTAAATGAGTTAGTAAAGTACCCTGCAATGCTACTTTTTTGTGTGGAATTTGCATGTTCTCCCTATGCCGGTTTGTATTTCCTTCGAGAAACCTATGATTAGGTAAACTGAAGATACGTAATTGCTCTTTGGTGTAAATGTGTTTGGGTGTCTGCTCTGCTACAGACTGCAACCTGGCCCAGTTGTTTTTCTGTCTATTGTCATATGATTGCTGGGATAGGCTCTAGTACAGACATAGCGCGCAGTGGCCATGTGGTTAGCACGTTTGCATCTCATCGCTGGGGATCCAGATTGGAATCGATCTGGGTGGAGTTTGCATGTTCTACCCATATCACCATGGGTTTCCTCCGAATTCCTTCCGGTTTCCTCCCACAATCCAAAAAATGGATTCGAGGTAAATTGGCTGCTGTAAATTAAATTTAAATTGCCCCTATACAGTGTGAGTGAGTGTGTTGGATCGATGCCCTGTCCTGGGTGTATCTGCCCAATGCTTAAAACGTTCTCTCCAGACTTCCCTCAGAACATTAATGAAGGACTAATCGGAAGACAATGAGATAACGTTATAGCATATACATACATATATACATTTATAACTACAGACACATATAGGCCTTCATAAGTAACGTAATAAAACTTTCTCGTAAGATCACGTGTTCAGCGAACAGCTGTAGCTCTGGATCAGGTTCTCTGCATGGTGAAGATCCAGAGGAGGGACGACGGTTCTGGATCTCTGCAGTTCAGATCCACAGGTCTGCAAGAGGACAGACAGACAGACAGACAGGCAGGCAGACAGACAGGAGCCTGTGAGTGTATCAGAGCTGACTGTGTTTATAAGGTTTATATAAGGGCAGGAGGGGGAGTGTCCGGTATGTGCAAGAGACAAATGGATGGACAGGTGCAAGCACACACACACACACACACCCACAAACTGTCAGCCTCGGCCAGTTGCTCTCTCTGGGTGAATGATCTATTTCGACAGTGAAACATGAGAGAACCTTTTGATGGACACCCCCTGAGCTCAGCAGTGACTCTCTGAAGCAAAGCTTCCATTCATTCGATTTCCATTCAGGCTTAAGATGCCAAAGATTTTATTCTATTAACAATAAAAATATCCGCCGTGGCGTCATGCTGTTTAAAGCTGAGGATGAAGGAACTGGGGCAGTTGTTGTGTGTGTGTGTGTGTGACTGTTTTGTGTAAGTTTAACATAGTGCAATATTTAACTCCCAACACACGTTGGCAGGTTGGCAGGGAGCAGCTCAGAGCGTAATCTGTGTGTGTGTGTGTGTGTGTGTGTATACAGAGATGATTAATAGAGCAGGGCAGGAAGGCAAGGGAGCAGTAAGAACACCTCGGGATCTGAAGCACAGAGGGAGGAGTAAAGTGACGGGAGAAGGGTGGGGGACAGGCGAGAGGGTGGACCGCAATACATTCGGGTTCATTCTCTGCTGTAGATCCATCACCGCTGGAGCTTTCAACTCTTGTACCGCCTCCTATGGATTTGGAATTAAAATCACACTGATGCTCATTCTGAGCCCCACAGCACTGCAGCTCTGGGAGTGGATGACCGAGTGGACGACTGAGTGGATGACCGCTTATCGGATGTGAAGGGGCAGTTGCTGGTTTTGGATGCTGGATTTATAACCTGAATCCTAACTGAGATAGTAAAGTTAAGTTGACTACATCTCTGCTGTAGCTCTGTAGACTCTGGGGATTGGACAGCTGATACAGATGTTATTTTAGATTAGATCGGTTGTTGGGAGATGGAGTATGAATCACGGAACTGGTATTTATAGTGAAGTGAATTTTGTATATTGTCTTTAAAAAGTGTGGTGCATACTTAGACCATTTCTAGATAATTTTGTTTTTTTCGAACTCAAACGAGGTTGGACTATTAATGAGCTCAATGAATTCTGGATGCTGATGGCTTGGATACTTGGATACTAACTGGGTTTGTAATATTAAACTTTAAACAGATATTCTTTTTTATTTCAATACAAATAGCTCGAAATATCTTTTATAAAGACGCAAAATATCCCCATCACAAAATTTCCTAACTTTATATACCAGTGTTTAAATCTCATCTGAATCACTTCAGAATCTTTCGAGGTCCTATAGTTTGATTGGTGTTAGGTTAAATCTGCCTAAATACTGACATTTACAGTTACATATGTTTATGTATGTGATATTAGCAGTTTGTAGGCCGTGTATATAATAGTTTGAGATTTGGAAGCCTGTGGGGTTTGTTCCTCTGAATGGCAGGTAGCTTTTAAGGCCGTGTGGAACATCATAACGTGACGCTTGAGTTCTAGATCTTAGATCTTAGATCTTAGATTGATGTATGGCTGGTGAGGGACATAAGGGGGCGAACTTGAGGAACTTCATTATCTGAGTTGGAGACAGTGGACTTCCTGTAGAGGCTGTGATTCTGGAAGATGGAAAACGATAGCGTTATGCTGAACTGCTGAGAGTTTAGAGAAAAAGTCTCATCGGCTGGTGGAACGGCATGGAGGTCTGACGCTGCAGTCATGTTGTGTGGCTTTAAGAAGGAAAGTCGTCAGGGTGAGTTTGTCCATCATGTGAACAATGTGAATGTCAGTACGTTACCATGGTCACATGGATGTTAATCATTTCTTGCTTTATTAATATTTTGTTTGAATTTGATCCTTTACACTTTATCGTTCAGAAGTTGAACCTGAGGCGTCTGGTTGTCAGCGGTGGCTTAGAGGTTGGGATTCTGAACCGTAAACGAGAAGATTAAGGGTTTTAGCCCAGTTTTTCTATTTTTGGAAAAGCAGACACATGATTACTATACACTATCTGTACATCGGTGTCGTGCTCTGTTGATGCTGCTCGGCCGCTCCAGGAGGATGGGTGAGTGATAGATTGGCACCCTGTCCAGCGCCCGAAACCTTCTCCCCTGTGTGATCAACACCCTCCTGCAACCCTAGTTAAAGATTAAGCAGAAAATAATAAAATGAGATGAGAGATATCTTGAACTTGCTTTTGTTAGAACCATGGGCATGTCCTTTAATGCCCCTAATGCCCTTAATGCCCTTGATGGCTACAGGTACATCAAGCACCCAGGCGTGCACCGGGAACAAGGCACTTTTGTGTGCCGCAGTGCAGACAGTAGGGTCCATTAAGACATGGTTGCATGCGCTTGATGTGAAGGACCTCAAATGGCCTGCAGACAGCACTGACCTCAACCCCATTAACCCCCTCTGAGATGAATCAGAATGGAGATTGTGAGCCAGACCCTCTCATACAGCATCAGAAGTGAATTCTGTTGTAGCAGCGAAGGAGGGGCCCGATTAAAACAGGTTGATTGGTTTGAATTGAACGTCCTTATATTTTGCTTAATAAGCGGATTGGATTCGGATATTTGAGGAAAACCTGAGGAGAGGGAGGCTTAGCATGTCTGATGTGGGGTCTATAAATACAAGAAGTCTGAAAATCAGAGCGGCAGTTCTGTCAGAACATCCGGCATTTAACCTACATCTGTAACAGTGTCGGCGCGAGTGAGTGGCGTGCACTAAATTAGTTTCTGCCTCTGAAATCCACTTGGAAAATGAGTTGTAGATTGTTTTTATTTAATTTTTTAACATTATAAAGCAGGGTTCTAGACAAATGGCAGAACATTGTACTAAACATCTGGCAGTTCTCATCTATCATTTTACTAAACATGAACCCCAAATTCCAAGATGTAAGCGTATTATAAATGGTGGACTAAATTTACTTTCTATTAACGTCCATCATTTTTTAATAGGATGTTTGGGAGTCTGTCCCAGATTAGAACGTGATTCTGAGGCAGATCCCTCATCAGCCCCCAGTTTCATCAGGACCACATGTCACATAGATTGACAGAGCCACTTATGCCCTACATTAATGTGAGTCGTGTGCAGGTAGTGATGTGAAATCTTTGTTCCAGATGTGACCCCGATGTATTTTGGAATATTTTGCTCATATGATCTTTTTTTATTTTCGACCCACTTATGGCACAACATAGGTAGACTGACCAAATATCAGTCCAATGCTGACCAAATGCACTGCTCACATGTCTCCAGGAGATGACCCACATCTGCATGTCATCTATGAATGATCTTGTATTGCAACCGATATGTTTCCGTGAACAATGACAAAGATTATTTATCTTAAATTAATAAATAAAAAGGTGATTTTCAGTTCGTACAAGCTGGATGCTGTGTGTGTGTGGGGGGGGAGGCTTAGAACGTGATGTCATGTAGAGTGTATGTAAAATATGAACATGCAGATCAATGATAATGTAGTAAATTAGACTCTAACACTATAAATATCTTCCATTTACATGCCGTCGTCTGTTATTATCTGTGTGTGTGTGTGTGTGTGTGTGCTCAGAATTGGCAGCCCTGACCTATTTGGCACCTTAGCTAAATTTTTAAATGGTGTGTAGGAGCCTGGCAGCAACCAATAAGCAGTGAAGTTTAATAGGGCAAGATAGTAAGTGCGCAGACAGACCACATGCACTCAGCCGTGCTTATTTATATCCGAGCACGCTGGCGCCACACTGAGCAGTATATCAAAAAAAAAAAAAAAGTAAGAGTATAGCTACAGCATGGATGGAAAACCACAGAGATATGGGAAGAACATGCAAATTACACACGTAAAGTACCCTGTCCAATTGAAGGAGGATTCACACAGAGACATGGGGAGAACAGACAAACTACACACATGAAGTGCTTTGTCCAATTGTGGGGCGAAAAAAATAGAGAAATTGGGAGAACATGCAAACTCCATACATATAGTCCTTGAATTAAATGAAGAACATTTTTCTGTGAGGTTGGAGCACTGACGACCTCCATGACACCCTCACTATGAGGTAACTGAGGTAACTATATGGTAACTGAGGTATAAGGTAACAGAGGCAACTATGAGGTAACTGAGGTAACTTTGAGATAACCAAGGTAACTATGAGGTAACTATAAGGTAACTGATGCAAGTATGAGGTAACTGAGGTAGCTATGAGGCAACTATGAGGTAACTGAGGTAACTTTGAGATAACCAAGGTAACTATGAGGTAACTATAAGGTAACTGAGGCAACTATGTGGTAACTGAGGTAGCTATGAGGCAACTATGAGGTAACTGAGGTAACTTTGAGATAACCAAGGTAACTATGAGGTAACTATAAGGTAACTGAGGCAACTATGTGGTAACTGAGGTAGCTATGAGGCAACTATGAGGTAACTAAGGTAACTTTGAGATAACCAAGGTAACTATGAGATAACTATAAGGTAACTGAGGTAACTATGAGGTAACTATAAGGCAACTATAAGGTAACTGAGGCAACTATGAGGTAACTATGAGTTAACTAGTTTAAATGCAGTGCTGAATAGGTTGCCAGAGACATCTTCAGTTTGTAATCAGGGTTCTCATATTGTGCCGTAGAACTAATCAGAATGTTTATTGTTACAGATGACGGCCATTACTCAAAAGGGAGTAAGGACTCGGCAGCGAGCGACGGCAGCGTGGTGTCCAAGAGACGCAGCATCGCAGGTGACGTGCACGGCCCTCACAGAACAGTCACAGAACCGAGACCCTGATCCTGGACTTTGGGTTTCATTCACGTCTTTCACATAGAAACAACTTCCCAAATAGCCTGTGTTCTTGATGTCAAATGTGCATGTTCTCCTCACGTCTGCATGGGTTTCCTCTCAGATCTGCCGTTTCAGATCCTTTGTGCAAACGTGACGTTCTGTGACATGTCCGTGTGTGTAGATGAGTTCCGCGGCCTGACCACAGTGGAGCTGATTAAGAGAGAGGGCTCCAGCCTCGGCCTGACCATCTCCGGTGGCTCGGACAAAGATGGCAAGCCGAGAGTGTCGAACCTGCGAGCAGGGGGTTTAGCAGCAAGGTGAGATGCTGCTCTCTCTCTCACTCTCTCTCTCACTCTTTCTCTCAACAGTTAAGAACTTCAGTAGTCCTTAATTAGAGAAGAACTTCAATTTCTTCTCCTGTAGACAGAACCGATCCAGGCCACTTATCCTGGTAACCATGGTAACCAAGCAGCGACCATAGACTGGGTTCTAAGGAGATTGCGATGAGATCGAAATCACGCAAAGCCTTTCACATAGAGAGAAATGCTGTACAGCAGTGGACCCTGTTTAGTGCTGGTGCAATATGTGTGTGTGATGCTAGAGATGTGTGTGTGTGTGTGTGTGTGTGTGTGTGTGTGTGTATGTTAAAGCCAAATAATGCTTAGAACCAGTGTCGCTGAATCACCATAACCCCTGAAACCACACAGCTGCCTGACAAACACATTCAGACATTAAAAAAAGGGAATTTAGAATAGTGTTCTGACCCCTAGCTAGTGGTGTGTGTGTGTGTGTGTGTGTGTGTGTGTGTGTGTGTGTAGGTTCCACACACGTTCTCAGTGTACCTGTGTTCCAGTCCGATTTCGTCACAAAGACCTGAGTTTGTTTGTATTTCTGCTAAATTCTAAAATGAAGCTGCAGACTGCGTGTTCGTTCCGCTGAGGGGCGAATGCTCCGTCTGAACGCTGGACTTAAATTAGCATCCATGTGAGCTCATTATGTGTCAGTGCAGCGTAAATCACACACACACACACACACACACACACACACACACACACACACACACTGCTGTATTTAAACGAATGTGTCACTCCGTCACAAATCACATCATCGCTATCTCATCTCTGTTGCGTTGTCGAAAAGCCTCGGTTCTGGTTCTGGTGATCTGGAACCGGTGGAGGTACCCAGAACCATGACCCGCATCGAGCTCCGCCCTCTGATTGTTTCAGGAGCGATCAGCTGAACGTGGGAGACTACATCAAGTCGGTGAACGGCATCAACCTGTCCAAGCTGCGGCACGACGAGATCATCAGCATGCTGAAGAACATTGGCGAGCGGGTGGTGCTGGAGGTGGAATACGAGCTGCCTCCACTCGGTACGTCCCTCATCACAGCAGGAGACACACGGTGACCGTGACAGCGACACAAAGGTGGCTGTGTAATTAAAGTCAGTTGATCGTGATGAAGGTGGTGGTGCTGAGCGCTGGTCCTCTCTGTTTCAGCTCCCAGCAACTCCAACAGCATCATCTCCAAAACCATCGAGGTGTGTTTGGAGAAAGAGGGCAACAGTTTTGGCTTCGTGCTGCGAGGTACCTCACTCTCTGAGATCTTTTTGTGGTCGTGGAGCTGTGAGTGGGGGGCATGGTGGAGCGGTGGTTAGCATGTCCTCCTCTCAGCGCTGGGGATCCGGGTTCGAATCACCTTCTGGGTGGAGTTTCCATGTTCTCATTTAGTTTTTTTTTTTTCTTCTGAGTCCTCCCACAGTCCAAAAACATGAATTCAAAGTGAATTGGCTGTTTTAAATTGCCCTCTATGTAGTGTGGGTGTCTGTGTGTGTGCCCAGTTAGAGTATTCAGTAGTAGAACGTAGTATATAAGACAGTCTTAGGCTTTTGTTTAAGGAACCAACCTGGCGACCTTCCGGTCCCCGGTTTGATTCCGGATCCCATCAAGTACTAATGGCTGAAATGCCCTTGGGCAAAGCAAGTTCAAGAAATTTATTTATATAATTCTTTTTCGTGGGGCGGCACGGTGGCTTAGTGGTTTAGCACGTTCGCCTCTCAGCACTAGGGATTCCCGGTTTGAATCCCCATCTGGGTGGAGTTTTCATGTTCTCCCCGTGTCTGCGTGGGTTTCCTCCGGGTTCTCCGGTTTCCTCCCACAGTCCAAAAACATGGAACAAGTTAATTGAATTCTCAAAATTGCCCCATATAGAGAGTGTCTGTGTGAGTGAGTGTGTGCCCAGCGATGGATTGGCGCCCTGTCCTGGGTCTATCTGCCCAGCGCCCGAGACGTTCTCCCCTGGATGGGCATGGGGAACCCCACCGCGACCCTAATAGAGGATAAGCGGGAGATAATGAATGAATGAATTCTTTTTCGTATATCGTCACAAAGCAGCTTTACAGTCTTATAAGCCTTTAAACCCCCAAAGAGCAAGCCGAAGCGACAGTGGCAAGAAAAATCCCCCTGTTATATTGTTATTTTAAGGAAGAAACCTTGTGAGGACCGAGTGGGAGACTCATCCTCCTTGAGCGGCCGGGCAGAATCAACAGTGTAGGACAGCCATGTACAGATTGTGTGATGATCATGTGACCCGTATTTAACAATTAAAAACTATATAACTATATAACTATAACTATAAAAGTCCATAGAGGGCGTCCTGCAGGACTGCCCGTCCAACCCCAAGCCCCTAACCCAAGTTTTTCCCGGGCACAGTGTACAGGGCTGCCACTGCTCTGGGCACCTGTGCTCACTTCATTCAGTGTGTGTATGTCCCAAGTTTGACAGGTACTGTCCACAGATCAGGGACGATTTGGGTGGTGGGTTATGCTTAGCACTGCAGTGATATCGATGTGAGTGTGTGTTGTGCTGGTATAAGCGGATGACTGGCTGCGTTACGTGGTGTTTACATGTCACAACGTAATTTTTACCGAGTGTGCTTGTGTGTGTGTGTGTGTGTCTGTGTCCGTGTCCGTTGCAGGTGGGTTTCATGAGGACTGGCATAAGGCTCGTCCTCTGGTAGTGACCTACGTCAGACCCGGGGGCCCTGCGGACAGGTGAGGACAGGATGAGTCACATTGTGTGTTTGTGTGTGTGTGTGTGTGTGTGTGTGTGTGCTGTGTATATTAAACATTGTGTATTTAACACAGTGGCGACTATAAATCTGTACAGCCCACCGTGTGATGATGATGATGATGATGATGATGCAGTGATGTTTGGCTTGTGTTCGTGTGGCTTGTTTATTGAGGGATAAGCGCATTGTATTCGGGGATCTGTGTATGCAGCACTAATGTGTGTGTTATTTATGTGTGTGTGTGTGGGTGGGTGTGTGTGTGTGTGTGTGTGTTGCAAGGCTGTGAGCTGTGGCTAAAGCGCTCATGCAAACTGCAACATGAACCGATGGCACTGCAATAAGTGAGAACTGCAGGAAACAGCTTGAAGCATGTGCACACACACCACACACACACACACACACACACACACTGTAAATCACACACATCGATGATGTTGCATCCCATTTGCTAATGGCAGATTTAAAAGTGACAGTTCACTTAAAACCTAGAGTGCACTAAATAAATTAAAATCCCATGCAAAGCCCCATCGGTCAGTTCCGTCTCTGCTGTCTTTGTTATGAGACACTCTGCCGTTGTAGCCCATCCACCTCAAGGTTTGGTGTCATTTTTAGAGTATTGTAATTTTCTCGTGATCTTGATCTTCAGATGTGCATTACAATACATGGTTTCAATACACACACACACACACACACACACACTCTCTGTTCTGTCCCCTATAGGAGGGGCACTCTGCGGGTGGGGGACCGAGTGCTGAGTGTGAACGGGGTGGCTTTAAACAGACGGAAACATGCGGACGCCCTTACACTCCTCATGCAGAGCAGCCAGGAAGCATGCTTCCTCATTGAGTATGACATCAGTGTCATTGGTCAGTGCACACACACACACACACAAACACACACACACACACACACACACACACACACACACAAATACATATAAACACCCACAAACATTTGTAAACATTCCACGTTGTCTTCCACGTTTCTGTATTTCTTATAATGTAGTAGGTTTCTTTTAATTTACTGTTTAATTCTAATCAGGGTCATGGAGATGCTGGAACCTATCCCAGCACCTGTATAGAGAAAGTCAGGGAATGTAGTAAACACTCAATCACATTCACACATTAGGGTCAACTTAGTATCCATCCATCCATTATCTTCTGCTTTATCCTCTATTAGGGTCGCGGGGGGGGGGGGGGTTCCCCATGCCCATCCAGGGGAGAACGTCTCGGCTGCTGGACAGATACACCCGGGACAGGACACCAATCTATCACTGGACACACACTCACTCACTCACACAAACACACTCTATATGGGGCAATTTGGAGAATTTAATTGACCTTGATCCATGTTTTTGAAATGTGGGAGGAAACCGGAGAACCCAGAGGAAACTCACACGGACACGGGGAGAACATGCAAACTCCACCCAGATTGGGATTCGAACCGGGAATCCCTAACGCTGAGAGAACATGCTAAAACCACTAAGCCACCATATTTTTGGACATAATATTATATGGGGAGAACATACAAATTCACACACTGAAAGGGCCCATCTAGAAATATATTGCTATGATGTGAGGTTGCTTAACCAGCAACATACAGCCGTGTGTACATACGTGTGTGTGTGTGTGTGTGTGTTCAGAGTCAGTGAAGCAGTCCTCAGGTCCACTGCAGGTGGAGATCATGAAGGGTGCGGGTTCTGTGCTGGGTCTGAGCCTCACCACCGCCATGTACCGAAACAAACAAGTCATCACCATCCAGAAGATCAAACCCGCAAGTGTTGCAGACAGGTGACCGCTTACACACACACACACACACACACACACACACACACACACACACACACACACAGTTAAATCCTGTTCTCTCTGTTGTAGGTGTGGGGCGCTGCACGTGGGAGATGTTCTCCTGGCTATAGATGGCATGAGTACTGAGAGCTGTTCTTTAATGGAAGCCCAGCAGCTACTGGCAAACTCCTCAGAAGTCACGAAACTAGAGATCTTGCCGTCTCCGCAAGGGCTACAAGACACGGGTGCGCACACACACACACACACACACACACACACACACACACACTCTTCTCTCAGTGACCTTAGTGTGTGTGGTGCTGGGTTTGGTCATGGCTGAGGGGAGAGTGCTGCAGGCTTCTCTCTTTCATGTGCAATGAATCATTGTTAATGCACAAAACACTGTGGGCAAGAAGTCCACTCCACATGTGCACACACACACACACACACACACACACACACACACACACACACACACACGGTGAAGATGGGATCATAGTTAGGGTTTGTTGCGATGCTTTTGGTTCTTGCGGCCTTTGGTGAGGGGATGTGAATATTAGGAAAGCTGATGAGTGTATTCAGGGCTCAGACCGAAGCTTAAGACATCGCGCCTCGGTGACGAAACCCAAGCGCGGTTTATTTTAAGACGGTTAATGCCCAAACTGACAAATCCGACAGGGAAGGAAATCAGAAACGAGTTCAGCCCACGCGGCACGGCCGGATCGCCCCACAGTCGCCGCTTTAGTTAACGGTTTTGTAAAATCATACGAGCGGCTTAATGTCCAATAAGTCTTGGGTCGTAGATTTTTGGGGAACTGCATGCTTCCAAGTTTCTGCCAAACAGTTTGGGGAAGTCCCTGTCCTCCTCTGCCCTGCTGCAGTCACACGGTGGAGATGAGTTCGATAAAATAAAGAGACAGAGGCTGATTCAATCCTTCGCTTTTAATAAATGAACTTGCAGTTATTATGAAACTGGTTAAATTAAGACTCTTACCCAAAAGCCCAGAGGCGCATGAATCACCCCCCCCCCCAAAAAAAAACACCCTGACTCACCAAACCCTCAAAGCACCTCCATGTTGAATCCATTTTTAATGATTCAGTCTACAGAGTCTCCTTTAGTCTACCTTCTTGTTGTCTGTTAGTACCCAGTAGTAATGTGCATCTTGCCCTGGGCTGCCCCCTCAGTAAACCCCCCCCCCACCCACTGCCCAGACCACAACACACCTAAAATAGAGCAAGCATTCCTTTTTTTAAAATATATATTTATTAAAGAGATGCAAAACCAGAAAACACAGAGGCAGAATCTCAAGTTTCATGAGATGCATCAGAACCCCTACAATGCTCCTAGTGGGCGGGGCCTATCCTAATTACTTGGCATGCAGGCTTCTCTCTAATTAAGCGTCATTACTGGTTCTGACAGGTTGTATCTTTGGGTCCAGGTTGAAATCCGTTTATGTTTTTTTTGTCGCGGGTGTGGTGTAAATCATGCACTACCCTCCACTGCTCTCAGCTCTGTCCAAGCTGGCGAGTAAATGTAAGAGCCAGAGGTGAACCGAGCACGTTCCTGTTAGCGTTTTCCTTCAGTCCCACAGCCTCTGGTTCTGTCGCTGATGAGCCCTGAGCCAGTGTGGAACCTTCTTCAGCAGGATTCTCCTCGAATTGTTTAATATACCTTTTTAAAAATCTAGTAGATTGTCGTCTTCTCTTTGGGGCTGATGTGGGATTCTCAGGTTCCTCACAGTAATGTTCTTTAAATCTTTTCTTGTGTGTGTGCGTGCGTGTGTGCGTGCGTGTGTGTGTGTGTGTGTGTGTGTGTGTGTGTGTGTGTGTGTGTGTGCGCATGTGTGTGTGTACTGGGTGCTTTTGTGGCCACAGTGCGCGTCCAAAAGAGCAGTCAGCGCCAATGGGAGTCTGGTGTGAACTACCTCAATGCCCCTGCAACCACCCTCTGCAAAGCCCCCTCCACCTGGAGCAACTGCAATACTGCACACTCCCACTGCACAAGTGAGTGTGTCCATAATGTACTGTGTGTGTGTGTGTGTGTGTGTGTGTGTGTGCACACCCTGCAGTGATTCACTCTCTTTTGCTTAATCCTCTACTAGGGTGGTGGTGGGGGGGTGGTCCCCAGAACAGGGCTCCAATCTATCGCTGGGCACACACTCACTCACACAGACACACACAAACACATTCTATACAGGGCAATTCACCTTTAATCCATGTTTTTGGTCTGTGTAAGAAAACCCAACCAAACACAGGGAGAACATGCAAATTCCACCCAGCTCAGTATTTGAACCTGAATCCCCAGCACTGAGAAGAGAACATGATAAACACTAAGCCGCCCCAGTGATGTCCATACATCCATCCATTATCTTACATTTCATCCTCTATTAGGGTTGCGGGGGGGGGTTCCCCATGCCCATCCTGGGGAGAACGTTTTGGGCGCTGGACAAATACACCCAGGACAGGATGCCAATCTATCGCTGGACACACACTCACACACAGACACGCACACAAACACACTTTATATGGGGCAATTCATAGAATTCAATTGACCTTGATCCATGTTTTTTGGATTGTGGGAGGAAACCGGAGAACCTGGAGGAAACCCACGCGGACACAGGGAGGACATGGAAACTCCACCCAGATGGGAATTTGAACCGGGAACCCCTAGGGCTGAGAAGAGAACGTGATAAACCACTAAACCACCCAGTGACGTCATATGACCTAAAAATATGCGGAAACCGTTAATTCATTCATTCATTCATTTATTATCTCCCGCTTATCCTCTATTAGGGTGGCGGTGGGGTTCCCCATGCCCATCCAGGGGAGAACGTCTCGGGCGCTGGGCAGATAGACCCAGGTCAGGGCGCCAATCCATCGCTGGGCACACACTCACCCACACAGACACACTCTATATGTGGCAATTTTAAGAATTCAATTAACTTGATCCATGTTTTTGGACTGTGGGAGGAAACCGGAGAACCCGGAGGAAACCCACATGGACACAGGGAGAACATGGAAACTCCACCCAGATGGGGATTCGAACCGAGAATCCCTAGAGCTGAGAGGCGAACGTGCTAAACCACTAAGCCACCGTGCCGCCGGAAACCGTTCGCCTCCCTTTAAATCAAACACAACAGAAATCATAATGTCAGCGGATCTTTTCCAGCCCTGACGTCAGGTAGCTCATCTCAGACATCCGGCTTCCACGGGGCGAAAAGTGGCTCGGCGTACTCTGGAACGTACCCCTGCAACACCCTGCCGCCGTACCCGTCGAGTCCCCGCAGCACCACCACCAGGAGGCGGCCCAAGAGGACGGAACACAAGAGCTCATGTGAGAGAAAACACTTTCATTTCCCCCCCCCGTGTTGTTTCCGTCTCCTTACTCCTGAGTCGTCTTTGTGATGCGTCTCCAGTGTCCCTGGCCTCCACCGTGGGTGTTGGTGGACAGGTGGTTCACGTGGAGACCAATGAGGTCATACTGAGGGGCGAGCCTCTGATGGGGTTCGGGATCCAGCTGCAGGGTGGAGTGTTTTCGACCGAGCCGCTGTCTTCGCCGCCCGTCGTGGGCTTCATCGAGGTCAATTCACCCGCCGAGAGGTGAGAACGTCTTCAGGACCTGTGGGCTTAGATAGCCACACGTCCAGTTGTCCCTCGTGTATTAAAGGTGTTATGCAGTATGGACAAAAGTACTGGGACACTCCTCCTACTCATTAAATGTGTATAAAGGTGTATAATATCGAGCACACTGGACCATTTCATGCTTCTACCTTTTGTAAACAGTTTGGGGAAGGCCTATTGCTGTTTGGCAATATTAAGGCTATTAAGGCACTGGCCTGTACAAATCCATCCATTATCTTCCGCTTTATCCCTATATCAGGATGATGACAAGGGAGAACGCTTTGGGCGCCGGGCAGATACACCCAGGACAGGACGCCAATCTATCGCTGGGCACACACACACTCACTCACACAGACACACTCTATATGGGGCAATTTGGAGAACTCAATTGACCTTAATCCATGTTTTTGGACTGTGGAAGGAAACCGGAGAACCCGGAGGAAACCTACGTGGACACGGGGAGAACATGGAAACTCCACCCAGATATGGATTCGAACCGGGAATCCATAGCGCTGAGAGGAGAACATGCTAAACCACTAAGCCACCTTTTCACCCAAACACATGGGGCAATTTAGAGCATTCAATTCAAAAGATTTTGTACCGTGGGAGGAAACCGGAGAACCCGGAGGAAGCCTACGCGGACACGGGGAGAACATGAAAACTCCACCCAGATTGGGATTCGAACCGGGAATCCCTAGTGCTGAGAGGAGAACATGCTAACCACTAAGCCACCTTTCCACCCAAACACATTCTATATGGGGCAATTTAGAGAATTCAATTCAAAAGTTTTTGTACTGTGGGAGGAAACTGGAGAACCCGGAGGAAACCCATGCAGACATGGAAAGAACAGGGAAATATCCATATGGATCCCCAGCGCTGAGAGGCGAACATGCTACACCTTCTCATCCACCATCAGTGCCTGACCTGAGTGATGCTCTGAAGGAACGAACGGTTCCTACAGACTCACTGCAAAACCACTTACAATGCTTTATCTTAAAAATGTGGGCACCAACTTACAACGGGAGGTCATTAAAGCTCTGATGTGTCGGTGTCCCAATGCATGTTTTCATATTGTATAGCTGTTGTTGACGCATGTGTCTGATCTTGGCTGCAGGTGTGGGGTTCTGCAGGTGGGAGACCGAATTCTCACCATAAACGGAATCCCTACTGAAGACGGGACGCTGGAGGAGGCCAACCAGCTCCTCCGAGACGCAGCGCTGACCAATCAGGTCTCACTAGAGGTGGAGTTTGACGTTGCAGGTACATTACGATCTGAAGTTCTCTTAAGAGCTGAGACCGCGGCGCACGCCGACATGCCTCCATCACCCGCAACACCTCGTCTGTTTCCTCGCCGACAGAATCCGTGATCCCCAGCAGCGGTACCTTCCATGTGAAGCTGCCTAAGAGGCGAGGGGTGGAGGTGGGCATCACCATCAGCTGTGAGTAACCGTTTGGGGGAAACGGCTGCGTTTCGACTCCAGTAACTCGGACTGTAACCGTGTTGGATTATTGTGTAGATTTAACTTTAGAAAAACGTCTGAAATGTGTTTCAAAACTCAGCAAGCAAGAAGCCGGGCAGACCTCTTATCATCTCTGAGATCAGGAGGGGGAGCATTGCTCACAGGTATGAGCGCAAATCATCTCGCTTTGCATTTTAAAACATCTATGGTACGATTTAAAAAATAAAAATCCCATAAAAATATTGGGATGTTCTGAATACAGCAGCTCCCGTCTCCTTTACTTTGTTCTTTATTCATTCACATCTTGTGTCTAAACCTCTACTAGGGTTGGGGGGAAAGGGTTCTTATGCCCATCGAGGGGAGATTGTTTTGGGCGCTGGGCAAATACACCCAGGACAGGGGGCCAATCTATTGCTGGGAACACACTCACTCACACAGACACACAATTACATTCTATATGGGGCAATTTTGAGCTTTCAATTCCCCTTAAATCCATTTTTTGGGTCTGTGGGAGAAAACCAATGTAGACACAAGGGAGAACATGCAAATTCCATCCAGATCGGTATTTGAACCTGGATCTCCAGAGCTGAGGACCTAATCAGGACCTAATCATCTACTAATTATTCGATGATCAATGAGAGGGTGACCGTGCAGCAACAGATGACCTACTGTCTCTGTTTCTACATCCACCAGGTGGAGCAATAAGGTGGAGTCCAGCAGCACAACACACACTAACACAGCACCACCACCATGTCAGTGTCACTGCAGTACTCATCCACCTACCACCCTAATAACACACACTAACTCCTACAGTACTCCGAATCATCCACCACCCTAATAACACCCGCTCTGTCCATGGTCCTAATCTTCAGAGGACAGATTAAAGGGGACTAACAGAGTCTGTAGAGAACCAGATGGACTACAGGATGGAACTTGAGAACTACAAAGTTCTACATCTACATCTATATGGAAGGTGGAGGTGTAAATGTAAAACCCAAATTCAAAGATGATATCATGATGTTGATCATGGGTCTGAAATGCTAATTTGTGAGGTCCTGATGTGTGCATTTTTGTGATTCGGGACTAAAGAGACACTTTCTTTTTTGCTGTGCGTACTGCATGCCATGTGAACGTACGACTGTGTTTATGGTGCAGAACCGGAACTCTGGAACCCGGTGACCGCTTGCTGGCTATAGACAATGTGAAACTGGAGCAGTGCGGGATTGACGACGCGATGACGGTCCTTCAGCAGGCTGAGGACATGGTCAGACTACGCATTCAGAAAGACGAGGACAACCTGGGTACGAGGCTCAGTTGGGTATCATCAGGTTTAATGCTGAATCGTCAGTAATTTATTGCATCATCCATCCATCTATCCATTATCTCCCGCTTTATCCTCCAGTAGTGTTGTGTGTGGTGGGGGCGTTTCGGGCACTGGGCAGATACACCCAGGACAGGGTGCCAATCTATCGCTGGGCACACACTTACTTACAAAGACAGAATCTTTATGGGGCAATTTGGAGAATACAATTGACCTTGATCCATGTTTTGGACGGTGGGAGGAAACCGGACAACCCGGAGGAAACCCACGTGGACACGGGGAGAACGTGGGAACCTTATCCACCTGGTGGATGTAGAATCAGAGACAGTAGGACATCTGCAGTTCGTGTTGGTTATCACTGATCACATGATGCTGCGTACAGGGTTATGGGGGTGAATGTTGTTGTCGCCACTGAGCTGCAGCACTGCAGTGTCTGATCCACACACTAACACACCACCCCCACATCGGTGTCACTGCAGTGTCATCCACCACCTAAATAGCACCTGCTTTGTGGAGGTCCTGATCATCAGGACTTACAGGACATAGAGACAGAGATGGGGCGGCACGGTGGTTTAGCATGTTCTCCTCTCAGCTCTAGGGATTCCCGGTTCGAATCCCCATCTGGGTGGAGTTTCCATGTTCTCTCCGTGTCCGCGTGGGTTTCCTGCGGGTTCTCTGGTTTCCTCCCACAGTCCAAAAACATGGATCAAGATCAATTGAGTTCTCCAAATTGCCCCATATAGAGTGTGTATGTGTGCGTGTCTGTGTGAGTGAATGTGTGTCCAGCGATGGATAGGCGTCCTGTCCTGGTTGTATCTGCCCAACGCCCGAAACGTTCTCCCCTGGATGGGGATGGGGAACCCCACCGTGACCCTAATAGAGGATAAAGCAGAAGATAATGGATGGATGAATGAATGAGACATAGATGGACTACAGAATGTAATTATAGAACTACAAAGTCCATCTATATGAGGCGGAGCTATTGAAGTATGATTTATTGATCGGATCGATTGATGTCGTCTGTATTTTCGCGTCCTGCTGTAGATGAACTGGAGTCCTCCTGCTCTGTTGTTTTCACCGTGGAGCTGAAGCGACACGGCGGTCCCCTGGGCATCACCATCTCGGGCACCGAGGAGCCCTTCAACCCCATCCTCATCTCCAGCCTGACCCGCAACGGTCTGGCACACAGGTAGGACAGTGCGAACCTCCACCGAAGCACGCGGCGAGCCAAGGGACCGTGATGTTGAAGGGTGGAGGCCCTCGTCTGTGTGCAGGACCGGCGCTCTTCACGTCGGCGACCGTGTGCTGGCGATCAACAACGTGAGTCTGAAGGGAAAGCCCCTGAGCGAGGCCATCCACCTGCTGCAGACTGCGGGGGACGCCGTCACGCTCAAGATCAAGAAGCGCACCGAGCGTAGGTGGAAGGCGAGCGCGAGTGCGGCCTGCGGGCGGTGCACACCTCTACAACGCTCTCTCTCGTTCTCGCAGCCGCGGCCGGGTCGGACTCCGACAGTCCGTTCAGACCGGGGTCCTGCCTGAGCGTGAACGAGGACGAACGCTCCGATTCGCTCCGCCGCGGCAAACCGGCCCACTTCCACCGCTTGGCCACGCCCCATAGTCTGGATTCTGCCGTGGACTCCTGGGACAGCTCAGGCCTCGATGCCGGCTACAGCAGTCAGGGTGAGTGTGTGACCACAGGGTCACCACAGGGTCCCAGTGGAGGTCCGGGGTGTGCTTTTCCTAAAAACACGTACGGTCCAAAGTTTGGACACGCCCCCTTTCTGCTCCATCATCTATGTCCTCCACTTACCATATAGGTGGACTTTGTAGTTCTACAATTACAGACTGTAGTCCATCTGTGTTCTTTGTTGTTGTTCGCCCCCTGTTGGTTCTCAGGAGCATCACAGAACAGGTATCATTTGGGTGGTGGATTGTTTATTGTCAGTTCTGCAGTGACACTGATGGTGGTGAGGGGGGGGAGGTTAGTACAGCAGTGCTGCTGAAGTTTCATTTCTCCACCTCAGTGACACTGCTGGGATAGGCACCAAATAATCCCTGCTCCGTGGTGGTACCATTGGTGTCCTGACCATTAGAACCGAGTGAAGGGGACGTACACAGTTTGTTATTTGGAATTACAGAACGACAAAGTCCATCTTTTCATTAATATGTAATGATGATTTCATGCATTAATTATAAAGGACATGTTAATTATTCCAACACAAGCCCACAGATATTTGGTTTTGCCGTTTAGGGACATACGTCCACCCCAGTGAGTGGAACCAAACCAACCCGAGAAGCCAACTGGTCCCCAGAAGGAATACCCACCATGACGCATTGTATGATGGGAAACTGTCAGAGGACATCTATAAATACAGTGGGTAAGGTTCTGAGATGCTCGTGGCTCATGTGCTGGACATTTGTGCGTCTCTGTCGACTAACACACACTGACGGCCTGTCTGTGTCCTCCTGGGTTCTACATGTTTGGACAGAACTCTGGTCCAGACAGAACACGTAACTCGCTCTGCTGTATCTGATCCAGCCGCACCCGCACTAACACACTAACACCACCACGTCGGTGTCACTGCATCCACACAGTACCTGCTCGGTGGGGGTTCTGATCATTAGAGACCAGAGGACAGGGTGTGGTGTCTCAGTGGTTTGAGTTTTATTGTATTTCAGCTGAGAACAAACCAAAGTCTGCAATAAATTACAAAGTAATAATTTAGAGCGTTGCCATGGTGGCGTAGTCGGCTTATTCACCTCTCAGCCCTGGGGATCCAGGTTCGAATCCCGAACTGGGTGGACTTTCCATGTTTTCCTAGTGTTCACGTGGGATTCCTCCAGGTTCGCCGGTTTCCTCCCACAGTCCGAAAACATGATGGTAAATTGGCTACTAAATTGCCCCATATATAGTGTGTGTGTGTGTTCCCAGCGATGGGTTGGCGCCCTGTCCTGGGTGTATCTAACGTTCTCACCTGGATGGACATGTGGAACCCACCTGCAACCCTAATAGAGGATAAAGCAGAAGATAATAAAATGGGATCATTTTTATATTAAATGACAGGGCGGCACGCTGCCTTAGTGGTTTAGCACGTTCGCCTTTCGGCGCTAGGAATTCCTGGTTCGAATCCCGATCTGGGTGGAGTTTCAATGTTTTCCCCGTGTCCGCGTGGGTTTCCTCCGGGTTCGCCGGTTTCCTCCCACAGTTCAAAAACATGGATCAATTTAACTCAGTTCTCGAAATTGCCCCATATAGAGTGTGTCTGTGTGAGTAAGTGTGTGCCCAGCGATGGATTGGCGCCCTGTCCTGGGTGTATCTGCCCAGCGCCTGGGACGTTCTCCCCTGGATGGGCATGGGGAACTCCCCCCCCCCCCCCCCCCCCCCCCCCCNGGATGGATGGATAGTTCTATGTTCCTTAAAAGGTTTTGTGTGTGTGTGTGTGTGTGTGTGTGTGTGTGTGTGTGTGTGTGTGTGTGTGTGTGTGTGTGTGTTCGTTCTCATCTGTGGCACCGGAAGCAATATTCCTTTTCTCTTTGTGTTTGCTGTTTCTTCTTCTTAGGTCTTCTGTCTCTCATCTGCCTTACTAATCACCCCTGGTCTCCAGTTCCATCTTTTTCTGTTGCTTCTGTTTGGTATCAAGCTTCAAACTGGCCGTGGCATCTTCAGCTCAGTGTGTGTGTGTGTGTGTGTGATTTTATTAAGTTCTTCCTGTGAATGACCTCGTTTAGCATTTGTGTATCAGTCTTAAGTCTAAAAATCTACAACGTCAGGTTTTTGTGTTGTACGTAGACTGTGTGTGTGTGTGTGTGTGTGTGTGTGTGTCTGTGGATGTGTAATCTTGTATAAAGTTAAAAAGCAAAACGAGTAGTAGACTCCGATGGACATCAGCATCACCGGCTCACGTCTGTTAGCCAGGTGTATTGCCATGGCGACACGGAGACGCAGGAAAGCTACTGGTCACAAGCCCTGCAGGACCTGGAGTCGTGTGGCCAGTCGGAAATACTCAGAGAGCTGGAGGTGAGATGTCAAGGTGAACTTAAAGGTGAAAGGACAAAAGCAATGCGCGCTGACGTCTGTCCCGTGCGTCCCAGGCCACCATGATGTCTGGCAGCACACTGAGTTTGGGCGAGGACAACGGCGTGGCTGACGACGCAGCGCAGAGTCAGCCTCCGGTGAAGGACAACCAGAACCCGGAGATCGGCTCGGGTGCGGAGCTGAGAGAGTCGGACATCAGCGTGCCGTTAGAGCTCCACAAGGTAAAAAAAATATGTCCGTGGAAATCCCCCAGTCCCCCATCAACGTCAGAGTGGCTCACTAATGTTTTACATTTTTTGAAGATGAAAAAAATCAGATTTACTCTTAAGGGCGATTCGGATCAATTTTACTGTAAATGGAAACCATTTCTTTCTTATTTCAAAGCTCTTCAATCTTTGCTTGCTGACTAATCACTCCACCTTTACTCCTTCTAGTTCCCTCCCCTCTTTCATCTTACCCCCCCTCCCCCTTTTTTTATTTTTTTTTATATTGATTTATTTAATTTATTATTTTATTAATTTATTATTCATTCATTCATTATCTTCCACTTTATCCTCTATTAGGGGTGCGGAGGGGGGGGGGGGTTCCACATGCCCATGCAGGAGAAAACGTTTCGGGCGCTGGGCAGATACACCCAGGACAGGATGCCAATCTATCGCTGGGCACACACTCACTCACACAGACACACTCTATATGGGGCAATTTGGAGAACTCAATTGACTTGAACCCGGAGGAAACCCACGCGGACACGGGGAGAACATGGAAACTCCATCCAGATGGGGATTCGAACCGGGAATCCCTAGTGCTGAGAGGAGAACGTGCTAAACCACTCAGCCACCGTGACGCCCCTAATTTATTAATTAATTAATTAATTTTATTATTATTTTTTTTTTGTTAGTTATTTTATTTTTATTATTATTTATTAATCTATTTATTTTTACACTTTTATTAGTATCTAACATTCATGTATGGGTGTGTGATTTTTTTTATTTGATTTTTTTTCACTAGGTGTTTTGTCTTGGGGGGTAAAATTTTTTTTTGAAGTCTGTTAAATGTTCGGTACGACTTTTTATATTTGTATCATGACTTCTTAATAATAAAAAAAAAGGTCCTCTCTGCTGCGTGGCGGATGTGCTGACCACGGTGCCACCAGCTCTGTAAACGTATCGTAATTAACATTTATTAAAGGGACAGGGGGTGGCACGGTGGCTTAGTGGTTTAGCATGTTCTCCTCTCAGCACTAGGGATTCCCGGTTCGAATCCCCATCTGGGTGGAGTTCCCATGTTCTCCCCGTGTCCGCGTGGGTTTCCTCCGGGTTCTCCGGTTTCCTCCCACAGTCCAAAAACATGGATCAAGTCGATTGAGTTCTCCAAATTGCCCCATATAGAGTGTGTGTGTGTGTGTGTGTGTGTGTGTGTAAGTGAGTGTGTGCCCAGTGATAGATTGCCCCCCCCCCCCTTCCTGGGTGTATCTGCCCAGCGCCCGAAACGTTCTCCCCTGGATGGGCATGGGAACCCCCCCCCCACCCTAATAGAGGATAAAGCGGAAGATAATAGATGGATGGATAAAGGGACAGGGCCTTTACTACCTGGCAGTGGTGTTTTAAACATAAAAAAAAATCTGATTCTGTTGCAGTACGAGTCCAAGGGATAAATAACGATAATATTTCCCTCTCCTTCAGATCCGTGTGCAGAAAGACGCAGACAGTAGAGATTTCGGCTTCAGCGTCTCCGACGGGCTGCTGGAGAAGGGGGTCTTTGTGAATATGATCCGCCCTGAAGGTCCTGCAGATCAGGCGGGTTTACGACGGTTTGACCGTATTTTGCAGGTTATTTTTTAGTTTTCTTACTTCGTTTCCCCATCCAGAGCTCACAGTCCCGCCATCCAGGATTGCTTTGTTCTTCTTTTGAATTTTTGATGCTGTATTCATATGATATTGTGTTACTGAGTCTAACATGTAGATGTATCGACAACAAATACATTTACACATAGGGGCCATGAATCCATCCAGCCATCATCTTCCGCTTTATCCTCTATTAGGGTCGCAGGGGGGTTTCCTTATGCCCATCCAGAGGAGAACGTTTCAGGCATTGGGCAGATACACCCAGGACAGGACGCCAATCTATCACTGGACACACACTCACTCACACAAACACACTCTATATGGGGCAATTTGAAGAACTCAATTGACTTGATCCATGTTTTTGGACTGTGGGAGGAAACCGGAGAACCCGGAGGAAACCCACGCAGACAAGGGGAGAACATGGAAACTCCACCCAGATGGGGATTCGAACCGGGAATCCCGAGTGCTGAGAGGCGAACATACTAACCACTAAGCCACCGTGCCGCCTAGGGGCCATAACGTATTTTAAAGTTATTTACCTGCATATTGTTGGAGCCGTGTGAGTGAGTGTGTGCCCAGCGATAGGTTGGTGCCCTGTCCTGGGTGTGCCTGCGTTTTGCCTGCGGCGCCTGAGACCCCTTCTCCCCTGAATGGCCATGGGGGAACCTCCCCGCGACCCTAATAGAGGAAAGCGGAAGATAATGGATGGATTGTTGGAGCCATGCAGAAGCAGGTAGAATATGGCCCCTCCTGCTGTGTGATAAAGATCATCATCGTTGGTCGTCTGCGCTTTACCTCCAGGTGAATCACGTGCGGACGCGGGACTTTGACTGCTGCTTGGCGGTGCCGCTGATGGCCGAGTCTGAAGATCGGCTGCAGCTGGTTATCTGTAGGAACCCGCTCACACAGGAGCCTCAGTGGGGGTCAAAGGCCAGGCAGGACGCCTCGCAGACCCTCGCCATTCTCCCTGCTCACGATCCTGCAAGGACGTCTGTAATCTGAAAGACCAATGTTGAACCTCACACACACACACACACACACACACACATCAGTTTATTTCAGTTTAATACGTTTCCACCGTGTTTAAGTAAATTTTTTTTAATCACAGAATCCTGCTTTGATTTACTGGATGCACTGGACCCTGACGTCCATTTATGTTCTTACCACGTGGCCTGCACTTCACTTACACGGCCCAACGTGAAGCAGACACCCTCACGATTTATTTATTTTTTTCAAGTTCCTCACGTCCCTTCGTTTCCTCACACAGCATTGGAGTTCTGAGGCACCGAAATGAGACGTTAAGCGTCACGCAAACTGGCGTCACGCAACGACTGCGTCTTTCACACTCAAACAACTGAGCAGAAATCAAAGAGCGACCGGGATCGTGGTCACTGCTGTCTGTATTTTTAATTCTTTGTGTGTATTTATTGAGCTTTTAATGTTTTAAAAAGGGTGTTGTCAGACTTGCCCCGTGTTTTACCCTCATTCCTTTAACCTGAGACACTCGCATCAATCAGCCTTGTGCGGGATCGCGTACAGAAAGGTTCGTGCTGTGGGTGAAACAGATGAGTTTTATTACAGAGTGAATGTTTTTTGTTTTAAATAAAGAATGCCAAGTTATAATAATGTGTTCATTTCTAAAACACTGAGGCGGGTTCACCGTAGTGACCTTCACATCCCAGTAAAAGAAATTGCCGTTGACCTTCTTTGGCGACCACGTTTTTGGCCTTCATTTTTATTGTTTTTCAAATTGTTAATGTTTTAATGTCATTATTATGGTTATTTATATGATTATTATGGTTATTTATATGATTTGAAACAGTTAATATGTTTCAGGGTGTTCAAAAAACACGAGTTCGTTCACCAGCAACACCTCAAACGATGTCTTTTACTAAAATTAATAGAATATTTTCGTAATATTATTTAATAATCCTGGCCATTTATTAATAATTATTTATAATTTTAATAAACAAGTTATAAGCAGGGCGGCACGGTGGCTTAGTGGTTTAGCAGGTTCTCCTCTCAGCGCTAGGGATTCCCGGTTCAAATTCCCATCTGGGTGGAGTTTCCATGTTCTCCCCGTGTCCGCGTGGGTTTCCTCCCACAGTCCAAAAACATGGATCAAGGTCCATTGAATTCTCCAAATTGCCCCATATAGAGTGTGTCTGTGTGAGTGAGTGTGTGTCCAGCGATAGATTGGCGTCCTGTCCTGGGTGTATCTGCCCAGCGCCCGAAACGTTCTCCCCTGGATGGGCATGGGGAACCCCCCCCCCCCCCACGACCCTAACAGTGAATAAAGCGGAAGATAATGAATGAATGAAAAGTTATTAGCAACGCTCTAATAATGAATAAGCTTTATTGACGTAAGCCATCGTCGCCCCCTTGTGGACAACCTCGTAAAAGGCAAGCGAATGAGCTAGAATCTGATGAAATGCACATAAAAAGGACAAAATAAATCTAATTAATCGTACTGACGATAGTAAGACGGTGTTGAACTTTAAACAGAAATTTAAAGCTTGACGTTAGAAAGTCCAATTAAATAATGCTACACTTGATAGACGTGTATAACTTCATATATATATATATGTTTGTGTGTGTGTGTGTGTATCTTTAAATTAAAAACACGATTTTGGAGAAGTCGAATTGCTTCCACTTTAACAAAACTTTTTTTATCTGCACTTAAAAAACTTTACGTTGTATTGGGTCACTTGTACCACTAGAGGGCAGCATTTAACAGGATTTAGGTCTTAGATCTAGGCGTCATTACAATGGCTGCCTCCTTATATAATCAGTCAGACAAGTATCACAAGTGCGTGTCCAGTTTGGAATTACGGTCTAATCTCGGGAATGTCTGATAATGCTGCAGATGAATAGAGTTAATTTTTTATATTGAGTGTTTTACAGTAAAAAAAAATTTCTCAAAGCAGCTCTATAGTGTTCGAAGCCTGAACCCCCAAAGAACCAGCCGACGTGACGGGGGAGAGTAAAAACTCTGGTGTTGTTGGTTGTTACGGAAGAAACCTTGTGAGGACCGAGGCTCAGCGACCATTACTGGATGGAACCTGGATTTCTATTGGACTGGTGCTGTTGCAGTCCTGCAGGACGTCCTCAATGGACTTTCATTCATTCATTATCTTCCGCTTTATCCTCTAATAGGGTCGCGGTGGGGTTCCCAATGCCCATCCAGGGGAGAACGTCTCGGGTGCTGGGCAGATAGACCCAGGACAGGGCGCCAATCCATCGCTGGGCACACACTCACTCACACAGACACACTCTATATGGGGCAATTTGAAGAATTCAATTGAGTTGATCCATGTTTTTGGACTGTGGGAAGAAACCGGAGAACCCGGAGTAAACCCACGCGGACACGGGGAGAACATGGAAACTCCACCCAGATGGGGATTCGAACCGGGAATCCCTAGCGCTGAGAGGCGAACGTGCTAAACCACTAAGCCACCGTGCCGCGAAAGAACAACATAACAGAGAATATTTTTCTTGCCACTGTCACTTCAGATATCTCTTTGGTGGGGTGGGATGCTATTGTAGAAGCTCTATATAAATGTAGTACTTGAACTTGAACTATTTCAATGGCGCAGGGAAACCAATTACACGTACATCAACACCATAAGTTTAGGACTCGGGGGCTGAGTGACTCGCCTAAATTTATCTAAATTATATAGCAGATTAACAGGTGGCACGGTGGCTTAGTGGTTAGCACGTTTGTCTCTCAGCGCTAGGGAATCCCAAATTTGGTGGAGTTTCCATGTTCTTCCCGTGTCCGTGTGGGTTTCCTCCCACAGTCCAAAAACATGGATCAAGTCAATTGAATTCTCCAAATTGCCCCATATAGAGTGTGTCTGTGTGAGTGAGTGTGTGCCCAGCAATAGATTGGCACCCTGTCCTGGGTATATCTGCCCAGCGCCCGAAACGTTCTCCCCTGGATGGGCATGGGGAACTCCGCCCCCCACAACCCTAATAGAAGATAAAGCGGAAGATAACAGATGGATATAAAACAGACTGTGAATGTTAGATAAACTTTATTTTAGGTGTAATATGACGGAGGGTAGGGCGGCACGGTGACTTAGTGGTTTAGCATGTTCTCCTCTCAGCGCTAGGGATTCCCGGTTCGAATCCCCATCTGGGTGGAGTTTCCATGTTCTCCCCGTGTCCGCATGGGTTTCCTCCGGGTTCTACGGTTTCCTCCCACAGTCCAAAAACATGGATCAAGTCAAATGAGTTCTCCAAATTGCCTCATATAGAGTGTGTTTGTGTGAGTAAGTGTGTGCCCAGTGATAGATTGGTGTCCTGTCCTGGGTGTATCTGCCCAGCGCCCGAAACGTTCTCCCCTGGATGGGCATGGGGAACCCTCAATCCCCCCCCCCCGTGACCCTAATATAGGATAAAGCAGAAGATAATGGATGGATGAATGAATGAATGAATGAAGGCCAGAAGGTAATCCAGCTGACGAGGCAGAACGACAGAGTCCCTCGCTGCGCTTCTGACGTCAAGCCGTCGGCTGAACTACATTTCCCAGACGCCTCTGCGACCCGGCGGCTATTAGTCGTCCCGATCCGCGGTGTGCAGGCGGACTGATGAGGGTCGGCTCACTTTCTGGGGATGTTTTAATCGCCTCGATTTGTCCGAGCCGCAGTTTTATGAGGACTGATTCGGACTGCCGGGGTGAGATATTCCGAACCGAACCGAGCCGAGCCCCGCCGCCTTCTCCTCCCCATTTCCTGGATCTAATGACCGAGCCGCGGTGCGGGAGCCGTCGGCAAACGCTGCAGCTTCGGAATCGATCAACGTTGACAGATTATCGGTGAGAAATCAGCCCGCAGGACGCCGGCGTTTGAATTAAAGCCCCCGACTGCCGACCGGCCGCCGGCGGAGGCTCGAGCTCCAGCGGGTTATTTACCCCGCGGGGCTGATTCATTCCGACCAGGTCGCCTTTTCTACCTCTGTATATATTTTTTATTAGTTTATTTTATTACGACACAAAAAAAAGCCCATCGCGGACACAGAGGGGGTTCTGTTCTCCGGGTGGTGAGGTTCGAATCCGCCGAACAGCCCGGTGTTTTTACCGGTGACTCACCCTTCAAGAAAGTAACACCGGCTCGTCTGTCACTTCAGGTTCTCTGAACCTCGACAGACTTATAAAGCCGGGGGATTTTCTTTTTGCCCCCGTTTTGCCCTGTTTTTGCCCTCATGGTGGCTTTTGCGGACCCGTCTGCATGTTGGGTTTCGCTGTGAGCGGCGGACGGATCCGCGGTTCGTCCGGTCGGCAGTGACGCGGTGCCGGTCGCTCGGTCTGTTTCACCCCGAAATTCATGATATTTCTCTGAAACTCGACGATTTCCGTTAAAACGAAGCAAAAAAAAAGCGAGAATGAAGAAGTTCTTCGACAGCCGCCGGGAAGCCGTCAGTTCCGGGCCCGGTTCGGGAGGCGCCGGGGCCGGTGGCGGATCGGGTTCCGGCGGAGGCGGCGCCTTCATCGGCCGCGTTTTCACGATCGGCCGCTACCAGGTTACCGTGGAGGAGACGGTGGCGGAAGGTAAGGTCGTTTTTATATCATTTAATGAACAAAACGTGCTTTTTAGAATGAATTGTGTACCTCACATGTGTTTTTAAACCATAACAACATAAGGTTTTAATCAATACAGATCCATAGAGCACAGTTTAGAAAGTTTTAATGAACCTGGAATCCGAAATCCATGAGAACTTTGTAAAGGCATGAACATTTCACTCAGCAGCCACCCATCCATCCATCCATCCACCATCCACCATCCACCCATCTATCTTCCACTTAATCTTGTACTAGGGTCTCTGTACATATCCATACATCTTCAGTTTCATCTTGTACTAGGGTCCCACTCCACACTCTCTATGAGGCAATTTGGAGAATGTTTTTGGACAGTATGATCCGGACACGGCGAGAACATAATAACTCCACCCAGATTGGGATTCAAACCGTGAATCCCCAGTGCTAAGAGGAGAACATGCTAAACCACTAAACCACCGTGCCGCCCTCAACCCATCCATCTTTTACTTCATCCTTCAGTAGGGTCGGAGAGGGGAACCAACAACATTCGTTTAACCTCAAAATTGCTCTTTAAATGAATGAATAAACAATGCCTTACACAGACGCACTCTGTGCTCTTGTGGAAAGTCCCCCTCCAGAAGTGTGGGACGCTAAGAAAGCGAATGTCTCACGTCCTGATTGCAGATCTAAGCGACTACGGCATCGTCCTGCATCGCCCTCACGCCGTCCACCGAGCTCTCCGTTAATGCTGAGTCAGTCGGTGTGTGGGGTTTTGTCAGAGTTGTTTCAGAATGACGCCTGAGTTTCTTTGCTGACCACCACGTTTTCAGCTCAGCTGACCGACGGGAGTGACCTTTTCCCCGGAGGAGGTGCTGGAGGAGTTAATGTGGTGTAATCGTTAATTTTCAGTTGAAGGTGATCTCTGATCACGCTGTTAGTCAGTAGTGTTTGAATGATGCAAAATTACACCCTTTTTTAAAGAACCTGAGCTGCAGCAGCAGCAAGAGGTCATTCTCCTCTCCGGTATTCCAGCTTTTATTAAAACATTGCCTCCCTTTGTTCGGGACAGAACAAAAGAACTTGAAGCATAACCTCACCTAGGGCTGTGTCTGACGGGTGGAAGGATTCATATACCATCCTTTCAGAGGGTGTAAACATTGATTTGTGAGCAATCGCTCACACTGCGCCGTTGAAATAGCAATCCGCCGAAGTCAGAGCGCCCCTGGCTCTTAAAGGGAATGGCAAGTGACGCTCTGATTGGATTATTGCACATAATGCGAAAAGACACTAATGAATAATGTTGCCCCGACAGCAAAGACACACAGACACGCCCTAAATTAGGCTGTGAGGTGTGCTGTTGATGGCGAGCTAAAGACTGTTATGATAAATGAGCCGCTTTTTGGTGTAAAGAATATATAAACCTCCATCAAATGTCGTGAAATTCGAAGCAACTGTGAAGATTTATATAGGAAGCACACAGACACGGATGTATGACATTTTATATTTATATATATATATGTATATATATATATATATATATATATATATATATATATGATGTGTGTGTGTATGTGTGTATATATATATATATATATATATATATATATATATGTATATGTATGTATGGGTGTGTTTGTAAGGTGTGACTCCGTACCTGGCCAAAAATTCTGTATATCACAAAAATGGTGCTTATGAGGGTGGTCTGGAGAAAGAGGAGAAGGCAGTGGGTGGGGGGGGGGGGTAAATAACCGGGCCTATGTCCAGACAGGAAAAGGATCTCCGGGTATCGTTTTATACAGACACACCCATGTGCGCTCAGTCCCTTATGGCGCCATTATTAAATTTGACCTGCTATTTATAGTCTTACTAAAAAGCCTAATGTGTCATGTGTTTCTTATCTTCTAAACATAGAACCTCTGATGTCCCTCAAGTCGTCGGTGTTTCGACCTCTTGCCCACTTCTTCTTTTTGCGCTCCCTTGGTCTGGCCTTTGATGTTTGGTCTGAACGGTCTGATCAAAGGCCGAGTGAAACAGAACCGTATTTAAGGTTCCAGCGTGGTCTGTCTGATGTAAACAAAAACGGCTTAAAAGGATCCAAATCCAGATTCCATGGACTTCACACGGAGTCGCGTTCTGGCAGAGGCTACAACGTCCCCTTTACTCTGTTCTCTGATGATCAGGACCCCCACAAACAGGTGTTGTTAGGGTGGTGGATGATGCTGGGCACTGCCGTGACCCTGGCGTGGTGATGGTGGTGGTGGTGTGTTATTGTCGTCCTCTAATTGCTCATCTCTGGATGCAGCATGGCTGTGACCGATCTAAGTGTATGTGGGTTTGGGTTCTAGTCGTGTGCTGCCCTGTATATGGTGCTCGGCAAGCAATTAGGGTTAGGTGCCTTACCCGAGGGCACTTCAGCTTTAGTACTCGGTTGGACTGGGAATCGAACCGGGGATCTTCAGGTCACAAGGCTGCTTCCTTAAGGCTGTTGGGTTGTAGATTGCAGGCTTCCTGTTTTGCAGTGGTGGTAAATAAAAACACGATGCGCAATGGCAACATCATTCAACCTCCTGAAAGCTCATGCCACATGTTTCAATACCATTTCAAAGTCCCCTTTTCCTGATTTTAGGACCTGCAGTCTTGTCCGTATTGAAAGGGCTTTTTATTACAACCTCACTACAGTTCAGTGGCAACGTGCACTATGCTGTGTCCTATCCCGGCGGTTTCCCTTGCTCTAATAAAGGAGGAGGATCTTCTAACTGAGGGTGTTTATTTGCAGAGGGAGAAATAAGGCGCGTGTGAATAATGGATGGTCAGACTGATTTATTCATCGTCGCTACTGATGACTGCCATCCGTCACTTCCCAGCATATTGTGTGTGTGTGTGTGTGTGTGTGGGTAAGAGATACTTACCCTCTGGCACATTTCTGTGTTCAAGCAGTTTGTGCTTTGGCCTCATAGCACAGTTTCTGTCTTGGGTTCGGTTCCTGGATGAAGTGGACGTCGGGGTCGTTCTGTGTGGAGGTTGCACCCTGCTGCGGGTTTTTCTGGTTCGAATCCCAATCTGGGTGGAGTTTCCATGTCCTCCCCGTGTCCGTGTTGGGTTCCTTAGGGTTCTCCGCTTTCCTCCCACAGTCCAAAAACATGGAACAAGTCAGTTGAGTTCTCCAAATTGCCCCATATAGAGTGTGTGTGAGTGAGTGTGTGTCCAGCGATAGATTGGTGCCCTGTCCTGGGTGTATCTGCCCAGCGCCCAAAATGTTCTCCCCTGCGACCCTAATATAGGATAAAGTGCAAGATAATGGATGGAGGGATAATGGGTTTCTTTCCACAATCCATAAACGTGCTGCAGATATTAATATGCCGTTATGAACGTCGTCCAAGGTCCCGTACAGTTAATAACCGTACAGATGTTTCCATCTGGTCTTCACATCTGCCTGCTGTGTAGATGGTGATTATGGATGCAGCCGATGATTTGGATGCTGCGTGGTGGTGCGGTGCTCAGCACGTCTGGCTTTTTGCTCTGGGACCCGGGTTCAAATCCCGATCAAATCCCGTTGGCTGCCTTAAATTGCCCCCTATATAATATGTTTGTGAGTGAGCGTGCACAGCAATGGATTTGCGCCCTATCTTTGGTATCTACCCAGCACCCGAAACGTTGTCCTCTGGATGGTCATGAGGTTAGACCCTTTAATAGGATTACGAGGTCAAGATAATAAGAAGAGAGTTGTGTTTGTCTCTTGGTTCAGAAACCTCGTTCGTAGCTTGCGGGACGTTCTGTAAGGCGCGGTTTGGAACCCAGCTTGCATTGGACGGCAACGTAACATCAGATTATTTTGTCGGAACCTGAGGGTAAATGTGCAGAGGGGATTTTTTAATTTTTAAAAATTTTTTTTTTTTGTTTTGTTTTTTTAATTTTAATTTTTTTTTTTAATTCAAAAGCTCTAAATGGGGCTCAGTCAGCAGCCGCAGCGGCAGCAGCTCGGGTTACTGCACTAGTCGACTGACACGAATGGGTACTGCGTGGTGAGACAGTCCGAGTTCTGTGTGAGGAACCGCTTCCTCGAGGGATTTTATATCAACAGGTCACAAAAAAAAAAAAGAAAGGAACGGCTTCTCTCCAGCTAAGAGAGCAGCTCACATGACCCTCACTGGCTCCGGACTGTACTCCATCTCACGTCACTGCATCCCTCTGATGAACAGGACCCCCGTATTAACAATTATTAGGGTGGTGGATGATGCTCAGCACTGCAGTGACACTAACATGACGATGTCCACATGCTGCAGTTTGACCCACTCGCACCACCATCATCATGTTAGTGTCACTGCAGTGCTGAGCATCATCCACCACCCTAATAATCGTTAATACGGGGGTCCTGCTCATTAGAGGGATGCAGTGACGTGAGATGGAGTACAGTCTGGAGCCGGTGAGGGTCACTGCGTCCCTCTGATGAGCAGGACCCTCGTATTAACAATTATTAGGGTGGTGGATGATGCTCAGCACTGCAGTGACACTAACATGATGATGGTGGTGCGAGTGGGTCAAACACAGCAGCACTGTGTCCACGTGCTGTACACTCCGTTGCACACATACACCTTATTGCTCCACCTTGTGGATGTCGCACCGCTCAGTTTCAAGCGATTCTTCGTCTTTATGAGGTTCTAATGTTCTAACGGGTTGAATGCCTCCTCGTATTGTAAGGTTTATTAAATGAAGGTGACTTGATTGGATGTGAAGTGTGCTCGCTGACATAGTCGCCCTGTCCGATATAAGCTCCTTATCCCCCCCCCCACGTTTGCCGTCATGGCAACCTGAACACAACAGGTGGGTCAGGTGGCATTTTCAGCATCACATGCTGCCTCGCCGAATGTAGGTTAGTAGTGGACATACTTGAATCTCTCTCTCTCTCTCTCTCTCTCTCTCTCTCACACACACACACACACAGACAAGCTGGAAGATGCTGTGTTCCTCTATGAATAGCCTCTCAGAGCTTCTTTGTAAGCACTGCTTTATTCAGCGATGTGAAGTCGTATTTATAGACTCTTACACAGGAGTCTTTACTGACGGGGGGTGGCTTCTCGTCTGAGCCACAAAAAAAAAAAAGAAGATCCCTAAATTTAAATATGACTCTTTAAATGGTTCTAATCACAATTATTGATCAGAGGATGAACGAGGCTGCTTTTAAAATCTTTCCCGTTACAGATCTAGTGCTCTAGATAGTGTGCAAGTCACGTTCTCTGCTGGGAATTACAATCACTATCCCACAATGCACCTGTATTTGTACAATGTCCCCTATGGGATCACAATACAGTGTGCCATAAAGCGTCTCGCCGACCGTCGACCAAGGTGGTGCAGTGGTCAACATGTCCGCATCTCCGCCCTCGCGGTCCAGTTCTGATGTTCTCCCCGTTGTGCTCACCATGTGCTCCCCCTCTGTGTTGGGGGTTTTCCGGTTTCCTTCCACAGGTATGGAAAAACATGGATTCAAAGTCAATAGGCTGCACGAAATTGCCCCAATATAGTGCGAGTGTGTGACAAGCGATGGATCGAATTCATTAAGCCCCGATCTATGATCCTTTTTATTATTGATATTTGGTGCCCGGTGCCGCTACGACCCCCCCACCCCACCCCACCCCATCACTCATGAACCTCGTATCGTATTGAGCAATAGATTTTGAGTGTTATGGGATACAGACCTCACACCATGTGCTCTGATCTGCTGTGTGAGTGTGTTTGTGATGGGAAACGGACGTTTAACACGCTGCTGCCTCTTGTTCTAGGCGGGTTTGCCATCGTGTTCCTCGTGCGGACGCATCAGAACGTCCGCTGCGCCCTGAAGAGGATGTACGTGAACAATGAGCACGACCTTCAAGTCTGCAAGCGAGAGATTCAGATCATGGTGAGAGACTCGTCATATATTATTCATATCGTTTGATGTATTTGGATCCGGTGCCAACATGTACAGCGAGGCGCGTGTGCAGTAATGACATCCCTACAGCATGTAGGACACACCCCCTTCTGGCTCCATCATCTAGTTCCATACAGATGGACTTTGTATTTCTACAATTACAGACTGTAGTCCATCTATGTTCTTTATTGTTGTTCGCCCCCTGTTGGTTTTCAGGAGCATCACAGAACAGGTATCATTTGGGTGGTGGATTGTTTATTGTCAGCTCTGCAGTGACACTGATGTGGTGGTGTGGGGGGTTTAGTGCAGCAGTGCTGCTGGAGTTTCATTTAAACACCTCAGTCACACTGCTGGGATAGGCACCAAATAACCTCTGCTCTGTGGTGGTACTATTAGAGTTCTGAGCATCAGAACAGAGAACACAGTCTGGAACTGTAGAACTACAAAGTCCATCTTTAAATAAACTGAGCTTCTCATTTGCGTCTCCGCTGTCTCTCCACTGAGACGCACTGTTTATAGACCTCACTGTGTGGAGTAAAAGGAGGCCGTTGTTTCTTCTTTAAATGACCTGCATCTGCAGACTTTCGGCTTCGGATCGAAGCTGCGTGTTAAATGAGAGGTCTCGTGTTTGGTTTTTAGCACCGTGGACCCAACACCGCCCGAAATACAGTTAAAATAAATGATGGGCTCAAGGGCGTCATGGTTTTCTTCACACAAGAGAAAATTTAATATTTAATGAGAGGATGTTCAGCAATTTTTTTTTTCACAAATGGCAACGCTTTGTCTCATATTTTTAAAATTTGGACGTCATTCCCGACTGAATGTGTGCTTGTTGGTGGTGGTTATATATTGCACTACAGGCCAGTAGTGTTTGTGTTGGTCGTGGCGTGCCGAGGGGGACGTGGGATGGAAGGGTTGTTTATTCTTCAATGCACAGCACTTGTGTTTTTATTTTTTAACTTTTATTTTATTTCATTAAAAAATTATTATTATTATTATTATTTTTCATTTTCTAATTTTTTTTTAATTTAATTTATTTTATTTTATTATTTTTTAATGAATTAATAAATAATATTTTTTCTCTTCCTTTCTTTTCTTTCTTTTTTCTTTTTTTCTTTTTTTATCTTATTTTTTCAAATGAATTTTGACATATTTTATTTTTTATTTGCTTCTTTTTATTTTGTTTCAAGTGTCTGTGTATATAATTCTATGTTTAAAAAGATGAGTTTTGAGGAGGAAAAAAAAAATGGTTATAATGTTACACCGACCTGTTGGTCCGCTCCGATGGCCGCACTGCCACACCGGGGTGATGCGGTAGAAACGGTGGGCAGTGTACCGGTCAGTAAAGGTGTCTTCTGAATGGTTTAGAGTTCCAAACGAAAAATAAAGCAGCAGCTGGTTCAGATCCCGGCAGATTGTGTCGGTTCTGTCAGCGCCGTGACGACACCACCGGGTCAACCACACGGTCGGTCTTCATCCCAAACAGCAGGACAGACTGACGACCGTTCCTGTTTCCACAGAGAGATCTGGTCGGCAACAAGAACATCGTGGGCTACCTGGACTCCAGCATCACCGCCGTGGGTTCCGGGGACGTCTGGGAGGTCCTGATCCTGATGGACTTCTGCCGAGGTTCGGATTCACGCTCGCGTCCCGCTCCGCGCTCATCTTGGTTAACGTGAGGTCATGTATGTCGCGGCTTCTGCCCGCAGGGGGTCAGGTGGTAAATCTGATGAACCAGCGGCTGCAGACCGGCTTCAGCGAGTCGGAGGTGCTGCAGATCTTCTGCGACACGTGCGAGGCCGTGGCGCGGCTCCATCAGCGCAAGAACCCCATCGTCCACCGGGACCTCAAGGTACGAGTACAGGTTTTGGACGCTCTGCTTTCAATCTGTGGACAAAAAGTATTAGGACACCTATATACACCTCCAGGACACCTTTACACAAGATTTTGGAGCGTGTCTGTGGGACTCTTAACCCATCCATTATCTTCCGCTTTATCCTCTATTAGGGTGGCGGGGGGGGGGGGGTTCCCTATGCCCATGCCCATGCCCATACAGAGGAGAACGTTTTATGCGCTGGGCAGATGCACCCAGGACAGGGTGCCAATCTATCACTGCGCACACACTCACTCACACACACACTCTATATGGGGCAATTTGGAAAACGCAATTGACTTGATCTATGTTTATGGACTGTGGGAGGAAACCGGAGAACCCGGAGGAAACCCACGCGGACATGGGGAGAACATGAAAACTCCACCCAGGTTGGGATTCGAACCGGGAATCCCTAGCGCTGATTGGAGAACATGCTAAACACTAAGCCACCGTGCCGCCCGGACTCTTAACCCACTCATCCAAAATGCATGATGTCCTGGCACGCAATCTCCATTTTTAATTCATCCCAGAGGTGTTTGAATGAGATGGCAGTCTGGGCAGAGCACAGGAAAAGGCCTTCCCCAAACTGTTCCCATAAAGTCAAACTTCTACCGTTGTCCAAAAAAAGCACTCATGTTTTCGACATCTGAAGTCCATCCCAATACTTTTGCCCACATGATGCGTAACTCCCAGTGGTGCGTCCCAACCAGGACAAGAAAGCTCACAGAGCCTCATGATTGGATATCAGCACTTTGATTGACAGGGCAGAGAGCATACACACAAAATACCCCCCCCCCCACTGCTAAGTATAGTGGAGGATGTTTAAAGTACGTGTTGTTGGTAAAGCCTTTCTCGCTACGCCTCAGGTGGAGAACATCCTGCTGCACGACCGGGGTCATTATGTCCTGTGCGACTTCGGCAGCGCCACCTGCAGGATCCAGGACCCTCAGGCCGAGGGCGCCGCCGTCGTGGAGGAGGAAATCAAAAAGTGGGCTTTTTCGTTTTCTAAGTCAGACCCTTAAATCCTCACAAAGGGGCGTGTCCTGCGACGAGGCGCCTAACGTTCCGCGCTTATCCGCAGGTACACCACGCTGTCCTACCGAGCGCCCGAGATGGTCAACCTGTACGGCGGGAAAATCATCAGCGCTAAGGCGGATATCTGGGTGAGTGAGAGTGGCGTCCACGACCCCGCAGCGTCGCTTTTTGCGTTGTTGTTGAGATGGTGGTTGAACGACGTGTCCTGCTCCCCTGTCCCCCCGTCCCCCGTCCCACAGGCCCTCGGCTGCCTGCTGTATAAACTCTGCTTCTTCACTCTGCCGTTCGGCGAGAGTCAGGTGGCCATCTGCGACGGCAGCTTCACCGTCCCGGACAACTCGCGCTACTCGCAGGACATGCACTGCCTCATCCGTGAGTAACGCCACCCGCCTTCCGTCTTCGGTATTGACAAAGCATTGGCTCGTAGTTCCTTTATGCATCCACCGGTCCATGCATCTGCATTCATCTTTAACATGTTCTCCCTCTCGCTCAGGTTACATGCTGGAGCCAGATCCCGACTTGCGACCCGATATCTACCAGGTCTCGCATTTTGCCTTCAAGCTGGGCCGCAGGGACTGTCCGGTGCAGAACGTCCATGTGGGTGACCCGATCCGTTTCCTCTGTGTTCGTTCATTCATTCATTATCTTCCGCTTTATCCTCTATTAGGGTCGCGGTGGGGTTCCCCATGCCCATCCAGGGGAAAACGTTTTGGGCGCTGGGCAGATAGACCCAGGACAGGGCGCCAATCTATCACTGGGCAGACACTCACTCACACAGACACACTCTATATGGGGCAATTTGGAGAACTCAATTGACTTAATCCATGTTTTTGGACTGTGGGAGGAAACCGGAGAACCCGGAGGAAACCCACGCGGACACGGGGAGAACATGGAAACTCCACCAAGATGGGGATTCGAACCGGGAATCCCTATCGCTGAGAGGAGAACATGCTAAATCACTAAGCCGCCCTTCCTCTGTGTTGGTTAACGTGCAAATAGATGTTGACGCTCTTCGGACGGGACGCGGTTTCCATGGAAAGAGTTTTCGGCTCAGGCGGCTCTGGGCTTCATCCATGCCGCGATTCCAACCCCAGCTGGCTCCGCTCCAGGAGCACCCCCCCCACCCCTCCCCCTCTCGCTGGCGTATCGACGTTATAATGGATGCACCCGAGTCTGCGTTTTTGTCAGCGCAGCTGTAAACTGGCTTCGGCATGCGCGCCGTTAGAGCTGCACTGCGAGGCAGACAGGCCGAGGCATTGTGGTCATGTGACCCCGAAACGTTTACCACGCTGAGTCAGTGTCCCGCCGGTTTGCACCAGCGGCTGAAATTTCCATATCAGTGGAGGGGGAGGGGTGGACTGGGGGTATAAGGAGGGGGAGTCGACAGATCCGTTCTCGTGATCTTGTGAAATTCCACGCTATAGCCGAGCAGAGCCTTTAATGGGGAGCAGATGTGTCCCAGAGCAAGCCTTCTTTTAAAGTTCCCCATCGTCAGGAGGGTGCAACGGTCAAAACACCCGGCCTCTAACCAAAAGCTCCAGGGTTTGGGATTCAGCCCCGCGACGGAACCCTCTTTATTACCCCGTGTACCTGTGTAGGGTACTGAACGTCTCTCCGTTTAGACTTTATTAATAACACCGTGTCTATAAATGATGGTTTCAGGATTGGTCTGCTTTATAAATGTTGTTTTATTTATTGTGTGATGTTTTGCTTTGTGTCTTGACCCCAGAATTTGCCTCTCCCTGCAAAACTCCCCGAGCCGATCCGAGCGAGCGAGGCGGTGGCCAAGAAGAGTCAGACTAAAGCCAGGTTAGAGAGCCTTCGTTTTGAACTACCATTCCCAGAATGCACCATGAGACTTGTATTTTCTCGTATACAGTTCGAGCTCCGAAATCTCTCAAATGATATTCCTAAAAATATATATATATTTTTAATTATTATTATTTTTTTAAAAGGTTATCAGTGTATAATCATGTCTGTGTTTCTTAGCAACCAATGACTGTTTTGCCATTTTACCCCAGTCATCTTGATCCTCTGCTGGGGGGGGGGGGGGTGCGATGCCCGATCGTTTCGGGCAGATAAACACAGGACAGGGCGCACACTCCCCCCCCCCCCCCCCCCCCCCCCCCCCCCCCCCCCCCCCCCCCCCCCCCCCCCCCCCCCCCCCCCCCCCCCCCCCCCCCCCCCCCCCCCCCCCCCCCCCTGCAGTCATCACAGATTCCTTCGAATGTCGGTGACGTCAGGAACCGATGTTTGTCAACATTTGTTCTATCCATCCATTATCTTCCGCTTTATCCTTGTTTAGGATTGCAGGGGGGGAGGGGGGTTCTCCATGCCCATCCAGGGGAGAACGTTTCGGGCGCTGGGCAGATACACCCAGGACAGGACGCCAATCTATCACTGGACACACACTCACTCACACACATATGGGGCTATTTGGAGAATTCAATTGACTTGATCAATGTTTTTCGACTGTGGGAGGAAACCGGAGAACCCGGAGGAAACCCACACGGACATGGGGAGAACATGCAAACTCCACCCAGATGGGGATTCGAACCGGGAATCCCTAATGCTGAGAGGAGAACATGCCAACCACTAAGCCACCGTGCCGCCCTGACATTTGTTCTAGTTCATTCGAAAAGTGTGTATTAGGAAGGATGGGGTTCTGTTCAGGACCGTCAAGTTGGGCGCAGAAAAGGGCCTTCCCCAAACTGTTTTCACAGGGTTAAACATCCGCTGACGTTCTCGTGGGGTTATAACAGGATGCTGGAGATAATGACACCAGACTGTTCACCCGGCCCTCGTCGAAAAATTAAAACGGGAATTTAGAAAGGATAAAATAATATTATTTATACAAATATAAATGCTGGGTGGAGTTTGCATGTTCTCCCCGTGTCTGCATGGGTTTCCTCCGGGTTCTCCGGTTTTCTCCCACGGTCCAAAAACATGGATCAAGTCAATTGAGTTCTCCAAATTGCCCCATATAGAGTGTGTGTGAGTGTGTGCCCAGCGATGGATTGGCGCCCTGTCCTGGGTGTATCTGCCCAACGCCCGAAACTTTCTCCCCATGATGGGCATCCCCCCCCCCCCCCGCGACCCTAATATAGGATAAAGTGGAAGATGATGAATGAATGAATATTAATGCAGGGCGGCACGGTGGCTTAGTGGTTTAGCATGTTCTCCTCTCAGCTCTAGGGATTCGGTTTAAAATCCCAATCTGGGTAGAGTTCCCATGTTCTCCCCGTGTCCGCGTGGGTTTCCTCCGGGTTCTCCGGTTTCCTCCCACAGTCCAAAAACATGAATCAAATCAATTCTTGGGTTCTCCAAATTGCCCCATATAGAGTGTCTGTCTGTGTGAGTGAGTGTGTGCCCAGCGATAGATTGGCATGCTGTCCTGGGTGTATCTGCTCAACACCCGAAACGTTCTCCCCTGGATGGGCATGGGGAACCCCCACCGTGACCCTAATAGAGGATAAAGCGGAAGATAATGGATGGAATATGAAAGCGTTTGGCTTCAGTCTCTCATTGTTCTCTTTGCTGAAATGTTTCCGCCTCCTCTCATCTCTTTCCGATTCATGTCTCAGACTCACCGACCCGATCCCCACCACGGAGACCTCCATCGCACCGCGCCAACGACCCAAAGCCGGCCAGCCTCAGCCGGTGGGGGGCATGCTGCCCATACAGCCCGCCCTCACGCCCCGCAAGAGGCCAAATGCCCCGGCGGGCCCCACGGCGCCTATCGGTGAGCGGATTCGTTGCGTGGGGCGTGTCAATACGGGGGATTCGGAGGTTCTGACCATCTCACGGTGTCACGCCGCAGGTATGAACGTGGCCGCTCCGTCGCAGAAGCCGGCTCCCGCCGCTCAGCAGCACAGCCCGCCCGTCGCCCTGCAGGCCACGCCCTCTCCACCTCAACCGATACCTCAGCAGGGGCAGCTTTTCATGCAGTCTTCAGCCCCAGGACTTTACCCCAGTCAGCAGGTAGGAGGGGGGGGGGTTCCAGCCGCGTTCTGCATTCCTCCACGGGTCGTGATGTCGCCAGGATTTCACATCATAAATGTTTCTGTTCTAACGTTTACGTCTTTCAGCCTCTGCACCAGGTGCAAAAACCTCACCTTCAAGACAACCACCCCATTACACCACAATCTGCTCCAACCGCACAGGCAAAAACCAAAGCCAAGGCCCCTCCTCCACCCATTCCCAGTTCGACCCCGGGTCAAAATCAGGCCCGGACCAAACCCATGGCCCCCGCCCCACCTACACAGCCTTCTGATTCCAGCTCTAAAGCCTTAGGTTCGCCTCCATCACCCACGCTACCTAAAAAAACCAAAGCCATGGCACCTCCTCCACCCGCTACACAGCCGCAGCAGCATCCGCCTGGTGCCACTGCCCAAAGCGTTCCGTCGCGTAAAGCCTCCCCATCTCCGTCTGAAGTCACGCAGGGGGTCGTTGGTTCGGAGGAGACGGTAATTACCATGCGATGATTGATCTTCTCTCTGATTTGGGTGGATTTCCTAAAGTTTCTGAAGCTTTCTCTCCAGTTTCTCTAAATCTTTGTTTTGTTGTGGCGTCGGTGGCGTCGTGGCATGAAGCGGCGTTGGACCTTTAAATGTTTGGGTAATGAAGTATTCTTTCATGGAAATGAGTTTTATAAAAACCCAGCCTGGCCACGAAAAACCCACGTTATGGCATTTTAGTGGATGATGACATCACACATTCTCTATGACATCGTCTTCACAAGCTTTTGCACTCACAACATTCATGTTCGTGTCCAGAGTAGGGATGAGGCGATTCATCGTTTCAACTAATCGCTATTTAAAAAAATTAATGAATTAATTAAACATAAGAGCGCCTCAACGTTGTCATGACGACATTCATAGAAATAAATACGTATTAAACCAGTAGCTGGAACTGGAACTCTCATAGAACAAAATTCTTCAGAATGGATACGTCATTATGTAATTTTCCATCCATCCATTATCTTCCAATTTATCCTCTATTAGGGTCGCAGGGTGGGGGGGGTTCACCATGCCCATCCAGGGGAGAACGTTTCGGGAGCTGGGCAGATACACCCAGGACAGGGCACCAATCTATCACTGGGCACACACACACTCAATATGGGGCAATTTGGAGAATTGAATTGGAGATTGAGCCATGTTTTTGGACTGTGGGAGGAAACCGGAGAACCTGGAGGAAACCCACACAGACGCAGGAATTATGTAATTTTTTTTTTATTCATTTATTTTACATTGATTTCAATAAAAATGCCTCTATTAAATATTTAACACTTATAATAAATATAATATTTTAATATTATATATATAATTTATATATATATATATATATATATATATATATATATATATATATGTGTGTGTGTACATCAACAAACTTGAGTAACCTGCATTGTTTCAGTGATTGTGGGAATTTTTTTTGGTGAAGTTAATTGCAAAATAATCATATATTATAAATCGTACAATTGATAATCGTCTCATTCCTAGTCCAGAGTTATTCATTTTTCTTCAAATTCTTTAACTGATGATAGAGACTTTATATATATATATATATATATATATATACATGTATATATATGTATGTATATAATGTGTGTGTGTGTGTGTGTGTGCATATATAAAGAATTGTAGGGAGTTTCTTGAGCCAAGATGGTGGCCGTTGAATTTGAATGCCAATCTGTGAGGTGAACTTGGTCTGACGTCATTTGCAGACTCGCTTTGCATTCGCGTCTCCACTGCAGGTTTCCTGTTCTGTTCATGCCACAGAAACGCAGCAGTCTGAGTAACTGGAGTTCGTCCTGTCCTCTTTTCATTTCTGGGTTCATGATTCTGGTTCGTGATTGGTCGTCAGTGAGATGTTCCACGTTCTGGATTCTTTGGGTTGAAGCGTCTGTCTGTTCTCACTAAAGTAAATCTGAAGTGATCGCCGTTCTGCTGAATTCCGACCTCGCGTTCTCCAACTAACCCAACTTTTCGGACCTCGTTTTGCTTTGAGTGAAGTTCTAGATCTTCTGCTGATTTGTCTCCTGGTGTCTGATTGGCTGGTTGGTAGTTTATAGGTTGCTGATTGGTTGTTTATGTTCTTCTGACTCGCGTTCTTTTTATCCGTCTAGAATTTCCCGGCTGGGCGCCAAGGGCATAAGGTGGGCTCGCTGACCCCGCCCTCGTCTCCGAAGGCGGCCGCTCGTGGAGGACACCGGCGCATTCTGAGTGATGTCACACACAGCACCGTCTTCGGCGTCCCCGTGAGTAAGTCCACTCAGCTACTGCAGGCCGCTGCCGCTGAAGCCAGTCTCAACAAGTCCAAGTGAGTATCGCTTCATTCACGTTTCCATCCGACTCATTATTTACCCCCCCCCCCCCCGCCATGTCCTCGTCCATCTTTCTGTCCCACTTTTGTCCTCATCTTTCCAACTGTTAGTTTTGTCCCCATCTCTCTGTCCCACTTTTGTCCTCGTCCATCTTTCTGTCCCACTTTTGTCCTCGTCCATCTCTCTGTCCCACTTTTGTCCTCGTCCATCTTTCTGTCCCACTTTTGTCCTCGTCCATCTTTCTGTCCCACTTTTGTCCTCGTCCATCTCTCTGTCCCACTTTTGTCCTCGTCCATCTCTCTGTCCCACTTTTGTCCCCATCTTTCCATCTTTTGTCCTAATCTCATCTCTTTCCTTCGTCTCCGTTAAACTTTAAAAAAAAAAAAGGTTTTTATTTTTATTTAATTTGATTAGAGCACGGTGGGTTAGTGGTTTCCCCTTGAATCCCAATCTGGGTGGAGTTTGCATGTTCTCCCCGTGTCCGCGTGGGTTTCCTACGGGTTCTCCGGTTTCCTCCCGCAGTCCAAAAACATGGATCAAGGTCAATTGAGTTGTCCAAATCGCCCCATATAGAGTGTGTTTGTGTGAGTGAGTGTGTCTCCAGTAATAGATTGGCACCCTGTCCTGGGTGTATCTGCCCAGCGCCCGAGACATTCATCTCTGGATGGGCATGGGGAAGCGGCCTGCAGTAGCTGAGTGGACTTACTCACGGGGACGCCGAAGACGGTGCTGTGTGTGACATCACTCAGAATGCGCCGGTGTCCTCCACGAGCGGCCGCCTTCGGAGACGAGGGCGGGGTCAGCGAGCCCACCTTATGCCCTTGGCGCCCAGCCGGGAAATTCTAGACGGATAAAAAGAACGCGAGTCAGAAGAACATAAACAACCAATCAGCAACCTATAAACTACCAACCAGCCAATCAGACACCAGGAGACAAATCAGCAGAAGATCTAGAACTTCACTCAAAGCAAAACAAGGTCCGAAAAGTTGGGTTAGTTGGAGAACGCGAGGTCGGAATTCAGCAGAACGGCGATCGCTTCAGATTTACTTTAGTGAGAACAGACAGACGCTTCAACCCCGCGACTCTAATCGAAGATAAAGCAGAAGATGATGATTGAATGGATGATTTAATTGTAATAATAAATCCTGATTCTCGTTGACTCTCTGTATCGTTCCGTTACACTGAGTCCCCTCTTTGTTCTTTAGATCGGCCAGCACCACCCCCTCCGGCTCCCCGCACTCCTCTCAGCAGAGTGTTTACCCGGCGGGCGAGGGCAGCACGCAGACCTCCGCCCACAGATCGGACCTCAGAGCCGGAGCTCAGCCCTCCTGGAACCCGTTCGGCGACGACAACTTCTCCAAACTGACGGCGGAGGAGCTGCTCAACAAAGACTTCGGAAAGCTGGACGGTAAGCCACGTCTTCAGAGATCACATGACCTCGCCGTTAGAAACGACACTGACCTTAAAACGCATCTGTGTTCGTTTAGCAAAGACCCCCGAGACGTGTGCGGACGCCGCCGAGTGTCTGATCTCCGGTTTGCAACCTGCGCCCCCGAACCAAGGCTTTCATCAGTGTACAGGTGAAGGACGTTGTTCTAACGTTTCGATGTTCTTCAACATTTCAGTCAATAGGGTTTTACGCAAAGTGACGACGTTGTAATCAGAGGAACACGATAAAAATATTCAGGTGAATCCTCGCGTTACGTTAGTTCTTATTCAAGCGATACGGTGCGAGAGGGTGTGGCTTTATTGTGAATAATAAACAGGAAAGAGGTTCCATTAGGGTACGGTTACACCTCAAGTGTCTTATCGCTTTACCAAAACGTTTACAAACACACTCTCATAAAAAAAACAACAAGGTTTCATTCAAAAATGTGTTTAATTAGAATAAAATAGTTAATAGTGGCACGGTGGCTTAGTGGTTTAGCATGTTCTCCTCTCAGCACTAGGGATTCCCGGTTCGAATTCCCATCTGGGTGGAGTTTTCATGTTCTCCCCGTGTCTGGTGGGTTTCCTCCGGCTTCTCCGGTTTCCTCCCACAGTCCAAAAACATGAATCAATTCAATTGAGTTCTTCAAATTGCCCCATATAGAGTGTGTCTGTGTGAGTGAGTGTGTGCCCAGCGATGGATTGGTGTCCTGTCCTGGGTGTATCTGCCCAGCGCCTGAAACATTCTCCCCTGGATGGGCATGGGGAACCCCCCCCCCCCCCCCCGCGACCCTAATAGAGGATAAAGCAGAAGATAATGAATGAATGAAAAAAATTGTTAATAATCTGCACTTCGGTGACGTGAACACTGATCGCTGAGTCACAGGATTCAGGTTTCCCTAAGAAACAAACATTGCCATCTAGTGGCCAAATGACACGTTTTCCACGTTTATAAACAGTGTAACGGGTTCAGTGCTGTGCTGGAATCGTCTGGTTGCTGATATTCATCCGTATTTCATGACGACGCGAACGCTGCGCTCTGCCTGCTGCGGCTCTTTGATCTCCGGCGTTTGGAGTTGAACCGGCGGCTTGACTTTGATGTTCGCTTTTGTTTCAAAACGTAAACCCCACAGTTGGTTGAAGGTCTGTTATCGTCGCTCGTGTTCCGCCGATCGGCCGTTGGATGCGTGATGGAGCAGCCGCAGGGTTCTGTCTGCGTCCTCTCACTTTGATGGGTTCCGTTTTAACGGTTCTTTGCGCGGCTCTGATGACGCGCCGCATTAATGTTTCAAAGACGTTCTGATCTGCTTTAAACCTCTGTCAATGGGGAGGGGGGGTGGGGTTCTTTGCTCTTTATGTGGATGAGCCACATTACTCCTAACGTTCTGAATTTTCTTTGGTCAAAAGTACCGGGACGCCTCCACCTTCACCTCCACACGTACCTCCACTTAATTTGGGAAGGAATAATGTTTTTCAATGCGGCACGGTGGCTTAGTGGTTTAGCATGTTCGCCTCTCAGCACTAGGGATTCCCGGTTCGAATCCCAATATGGGTGGAGTTTCCATGTTCTCCCCATGTCCGTGTGGGTTTCCTCTGGGTTCTCCGTTTTCCTCCCACAGTCCAAAAACATGGATCAAGTCAATGGGGTTCTCCAAATTGCCCCACATAGTGTGTCTGTGTGAGTGAGTGTGTGTCCAGTGGGTGGGGGTCCATCTGTTTGGGGAACCCCCACTGCGACCCTGATGGAGTGTAAAAGCGGAAGATAATGAATGAATGATGTTTTTCATTCAGGAGCGAGTCTCCTGAGACACGGAAACCCTCCTCACCCGACCATGTCGGTATGCACTGAGACACAGTTACTATAAAAGTCGAAGGGGCCTTCCCCAAACTGTTTCCACAATGCCAAAGACATACAGTTATTTATAAACGATTGAGCGGCGTCCCGATACTTCTGATTATTTTGCAGATTATTTAAGTTTCATCTTCATATTAAACTTTATTTTATTTGTCTTTCTAACCTTTTGTTTTGATCCTTTGTCCCCGACCTCGTGGTCCCGCCTTCGTTCTCTCCTCCTTTTCCTCCTCTTCCTCACGACGAGTAGAAAAGTTAATAGAGGGCTTGAAGTCTCCAGAACCCTCTGCCTCCTCCTCCTCCTCCCGGCTCATTCCTGACCTTCCCGTCTCTGACCCCTTTAGCCCTGCAGACTCCACCCACGGTAATTTGCACTCCGTCTTCGTCTCTCTCTCGCTTTCCTGTCTCACCGTTACATTCCGGAAATAACTCCTTCATCACGCCGCCGCCGCAGGCTGGACCGTCTTCCTGGAGATATCTCCTCCATCTGTCACTGTCTCCGCTTAAAGCCGTGCAGAATGCAGCATCTCCTCCATCCATCCATCCGTCCCTCCCTCCGTCTGCTACCATCTGAACGTCTCCTCACATATTTATGAACATGAAACATGTCGGTACTTAACCCTTTTATTTCCTCTTCTCGTTCCGTAGCTGGGATCGACGCCTTGATTCCGGGTCTGGAGGCGCTGCGCACCGACTCTCTGTTACCAGGTCAGTTCAGATCATCACATTGTTTAATTTTATTGTAAACCTCTTCCTATAGCAATATACAGTACCCGTCCAAAGTTGGGACACGCCCCGTCTTGCTCCATCGTCCATGTCCTCCACTTACCATATGGACTTTGTAGTTCTACAATAACAGACTGTAGTCCATCTGTGTTCTTTGTTGTTGTTTGCCCCCTGTTGGTTCTCAGGAGCATCACAGAACAGGTATCATTTGGGTGGTGGATTGTTTATGGTCAGTTCTGCAGTGACACTGATATGGTGGTGGTGGTGGGGGTTTAGTGCAGCAGTGCTGCTGGAGTTTCATTTAAACACCTCAGTCACACTGCTGGGATAGGATCCAAATAACCCCTGCTCTGTTGTGGTACTATTGGGGTTCTGACCATCAGAACAGAGAACACAGTATGTTCTGTAGAACAAACAGATGGACTACAGTCTGGAACTGTAGAACTACAAAGTCCATCTTTATGGTCAGTGGAACTGAGAACAAATGTTGGACAGGTATTGTGTGTGTATGTGTGTGTACTGTGTGTGTATGTGTGTGTATGTATATGTGTATATATATACTATAATGTATTGGTTACACAATATAATTAGGATACAATGTCACCTGATCCATTTTATGCAAATTACTATTAATAATCAAACTTATATTTATATTCTGTTTTACATATAACTCTATGAAAGCTTGTGGTGTTTATTATAGGTCTGTCAGTATGTTCTGTGTCATGTAATTAATCCATGTTGAGTTGTTTTGATGATCTGTTTTTGCCCCGTCGGCGTGTCGAGCGCTCGGTTTCTCGGTTGGTTTGTTTGCCGGCGCTCTGTGCGTTCGAGCGGACTGGCCTCGTGTACCTGCTGCGTATGACATTTTCTTTCAGCGCCTGTTAATAAGCGCTGGTGGTGGTTCAGCCACATGGTCTGAGCGGGGGTCCCGTTGAAGGTCACTGTTTAAGGTCGATCGCACCGAATCGGCTGAAAACCATTTTAAAGTTTTTTTTTTTATTTGTTTTATTTATTTTTATTTTTTTTTAACTTGTGTACTTTATTTAAAACACACACAGCGATGTGTTCATGTAGTCGTAGTCTTAGGTCAAGGTTCAAACCTGTATAATGTGTGTTTTTGGGCGTGGTGGTCAGCACATCTGCCACTGTGTCCAACACGAGGTCCTGGGTTTGATTCCTGTGTGCAGTCTTCTGTCCTCAGTGTCCCTGTGTAGGTTCTCACAGAGGACCGTGGTTGTTCTGCTACATCTAAAGTGAATAACGAGACACTGAACTGTCTCAGATCATTAGGGGGGTTGTATTTCTCAGCACACTTAGTACTGGTCCCAAGCCCATGGTGGGGTTCAAGGGGCAGAGGGTGTAAAACTGTACCAAGTTTAATATGCGGATCTCCTCCACTGTAGTGCCCCCTATTGGAAACAAGCTGAAAGCAGAATATATATGTATGTGTATATATATATATATATATATATATATATATATATATATATATATATATATATATATATATATATATATACACACACTCTATTTACATATTATCCATATAAACACACAAAGAATTGGGCAGCATCAACAGTGTAGGACAGCCCTGTACAGATATTTAACAAATTTAAAAACTCTAGCAATTGGAAAACTATATGTAAGTCCATTAGGGGGCGTCCTGCAGCACCGCCAGTCCGGTTGCGTTCCTTGCACGTGTTGCGGTGTGATTGGGAACGGTTCTAACATCTAACATCCTCGTTCTGTCTGTTCCCCTCGTGTCCCCCGCTCATGTCTGTCTCTTACGTTCTGTCTCCCTGTCTCTCTCTCTCTTCACTTTCCGCTGGGCTCTGTCATCTCTAACCCTCTCCGCTCGCACCGCGTCCTCTCCAGCTCCGGATCCAAACGCGGACAGTCAGTTCGACCCGATCCCGGTGCTGATCCCCAAAACGCCCGGCCAAGGTAAGAGACAGGAACGCGGCTCCACCCCCCCCCTCCCCCACGTTCCCACCAACGAACCTGACACATTCACTGGGTTCCCTCTAATTTATTGAAACCAGAAATACTTGGTCTCGAGGAACCTCCACCTACTTACTCTTTACCCCCCCCCCCAACCTCACCCCACCCCCCACACACCCCGTATTTGAAACATGTGTTTTCACACCACTTGCTTCACACCATGCTGTTTACCTGCTGGATCTAAATTGGTACTTTGGTTTCTTTTTTTTTATTTATTTTTTTATATTTTTTTTTATTTCTTCTCCTTGATTTATTTATTTTCCCTTTTGTCATCTCCTCCTCCCGCATCCCTTCCCGCCCCTCTCTCTCTCTCTCTCTCTCTCTCTCCTCCCTCCTCCCTCTTCCGTCTTCGATCTGGCCCGTCTCGTACCCTCTCTCCCTTTCTGCCTCTTTCTGGCATGCTCTAGGTGGTAGCAACAGTGGCAGCTCAGAGACCAGTCTGCCCAATATGGCCTGCTCCCTGCTGCTGGTGGACCAGCTCATCGACTTGTAGAAGACGTGCAGAGGAGGGATGGGGGGGGCGGGGGGACGGAGGGACGGTGGGATAAGAGGGACGAAGGTTCTTCCAGGGCAAATGTGCAATTTGTAAAAAAATAAAAATAATAGTTGTTTCCATTTAACAATCCAGGAGTCTATATGAAACCATTCTGTCGACCCACCCCCACCCGCTTTGTGTCGGCCGTTCACACTGACGTTCTGCTCTCCATCCTTCTGTTGCATCATCGATTCTACATGCATTATGCGCCAACTTTGGGATGAATCATTTAGAGACCCCCCCCTCCACACGAGGCCTGGCCACCCTCTGTAGTGGTGTGGAGTGGGTTTCACTAACTGGAGATGGTGGCATCACGATGTAAATGCTCTGACGGCATCTCCCCCTGTCGGTGACGCCCGTCCGTCCACCACCCCAAAGTTCTCTCGTACTCCTGGGGAACATGTCCATGCCCCCACCCCGCGGTGAGCGGTGGTGAAACGCAAACGTGGAGGGGATTCTCCCCGAACCTGTGCGCTGGCGACGGCACGTGGCCCGCGGTACGCGTCTATAGATTGTTCTTATCTCCCTGCACAAGTGGCGCCCCCTCCTGCCTGCTCTGAGCTCAGACGCCGTATCTCCATGTATGCCCGGCTCTGCATGCGCGCTGTTGGTCACCATCATATCGGTGCTGTAACCCGGTGACAGTCCACCGTGCGGCTGCTCCTGTCTGTACGCTGAGATGATGAGACGTGGTGGAGGAGGTCCGATTTTGTAATCGCTGCGTCGTGTCTGTGGTTCCAGGCTGCGTGTCCATCTGTGTGTTCTGGCTCTGTGTGTCTTTGTTTGTTCATGACCTGTGTGTGTGTGTGTGTGTGTGTGTGTTTGTTCTGCCTTCTGTGCTTTTGAATTCGACCCCATCCTGATCCACCTCCTCCATCTGTTTTTTGTGGATTTCTTTGTAATTGCATCGGCAAGTTTATTTCATGATGTGTATACATGGGTGCGTTCACGTGTGTACATGCTGGTGCGAGTGTGTGTGTGTGAGAGTGCGTGCATATTTGTATGTATTTAGTGTGTGTGTGCTTATGTGTGTGTATGTATGTGTGTGTATGTATGTGTGTGTATGTGTATATATATATATATATATATATATATATATATATATATATATATATATA
>JAFMOD010000092.1:731904-742976 GCA_019802435.1 Corydoras maculifer
ACACACTCACTCACACATACACACTCTAAATTGGGCAATTTTGAGAATTCAATTAACTTGATCCATGTTTTTGGACTGTGGGAAGAAACCGGAGAACCCGGAGGAAACCCACGCAGACACGGGGAGAACATGGAAACTCCACCCAGATGGGGATTCGAACCGGGAATCCCTAGCGCTGAGAGGCGAATGTGCTAACCACTAAGCCACCGTGCCGCCATCTGAGCCAAATATAAATATAATAAAATAAATATATTAAAAAAACACATAAATGAAGGCGGCGCTCCTCTCAGCGCTACGGATTCCAGGTTCGAATCCCAATCTGGGTGGAGTTCCCATGTTCTCCCCGTGGGTTTCCTCCGGGCTCTCCAGTCCAAAAACATGGATCAAGGTCGATTGAATTCTCCAAATTGCCCCATATAGAGTGTGTCTGTGTGAGGGAGTGTGTGTCCAGTGATAGATTGCCCCCCTGTCCTGGGTCTATCTGCCCAGCGCCCCAAACGCTCTCCCCTGGATGGGCATGGGGAACCCCCCCCCCCCCCCCACGACCCCAATGTAGGATAAAGTGGAAGATAATGGATGGATGGATGTAAATGAAGATGGAGCAAATCATCGTGTTGTTTTTTTTTAAATTTATTTATTGTGGAATCGCAGTTGAAAGAAAAACGTTTTTAACACGTTCCCCTGTGATTTAGCTTCATAAATCGTACTTAAAACATGAGATCCGGTGATTCAAATGTGAAAGTGTTTCACATTTACGTACGGAGTTGATTCGTTACGTACGTTTACCTCGAAGAATCGACTCCACGAACCGATTTGAAGGTACCGACTCCGTGACGGCTCTGCGTGACGGTGACAGTGACGCAGCGCTTTTGCAGCATGGCGGCGTGCAGCGGGGCAGGGGCGCGCGCAGTGTCGGCGTCCCTCAGAGCAGCGTGAGTGTTTTTTTTTTTTAATAAAACAACGTTTTAAAGTTTATAATTAAGTCTATAATTAAGTTTATAGAGACGCGGCTGAGGCGGTCTGTGGTCCCTCGCGTTTCCACCCGTCAGTGTGCAGCTGCGTCACCTGAGGCCTCGTGCGTTTGATTGGATTTAATTAAATGGACGTTAATTTACAGTGTAATTAATTAAATCATTGAATATAAAACACCGCGAATGGAGGTGGAACTGCCGTGGAGTCAAACTGTGAGCCAGAAACAAGACGCGCCTCAAAATTCAAGGTTTATTTAAAACTGCTGCCCTGATCAGATCTAACGAGCAGCGTCTTCAGTACAGATGGACTTTGTAGTTCTACAGTTCCATTTTGTAGTCCATCTGTTTGTTCTACAGTACATACTGTGTTCTCTGTTCTGATGGTCAGAACCCCAATAGTACCACCACAGAGCAGGGATTCAAGTTCAAGTTATTTATTTATGTCGCGCTTTTTACAACAGTACATTGTCACAAAGCAGCTTTACAGAATGAAAAGCCTTTAAACCCCCAAAGAGCAAACCGAAGCAACAGTGGCAAGAAAAAACTCCCTTTTATGTTGTTATTTAAGGAAGAAACCTTGGGAGGACCGAGACTCAGTGGGGGACTCATCCTCCTTGAGCGGCCAGGCAGCAACAGCAATGTAGGACAGACATGTCCAGATATTAAACAAATGTAAAAACTAAAAAACTATAAGTGAGTCCATTAAGGGGGCGTCCTGCAGGACCGCCAGTCCAATTAATAATCAGGTTCCATCAGTGTTTGTCGGCAGAGCCATGGATGAAGATCTCCAGGAAGCCGGTCACACCTCAGGGGTAATTTGGATCCTATCCCAGCAGTGTCACTGAGGTGTTTAAATGAAACTCCAGCAGCACTGCTGCACTAACCCCCCCCCACCACATCAGTGTCACTGCAGAACTGACCATAAACAACAATCCACCACCCAAATGATACCTGTTCTGTGATGCTCCTGACCAACAGAGAACCAACAGGAATATAATTTTCATAAAATGGATCACGTGACTGGTTGGCATGTTCTCCTCTCAGCTCTAGGGATTCCCGCTTCGAATCCCCATCCGGGTGGAGTTTGCATGTTCTCCCCGTGTCCGCGTGGGTTTCCTCCGGCTTCTCCGGTTTTTCTCCCACAGTCCAAAAACATGGTCAACTGAATTCTCCAAATTGCCCCATATAGAGTGTGTGTGTGTGTGTGTGTGTGTGTGTGTGTGTGTGTGAGTGTGTGCCCAGCGATAGATTGCCCCCTATCCTGGGTATATCTGCCCAGCGCCTAAAACGTTCTCCCCTGGATGGACATGGGACCCCCCCCCCCCCGTTGAACCTAGTGGAGGATAAAGTGGAAGATAATGGATGGATCAGGTGACATCGTAGCCTATATTGTGTAGGCAATACATTATAGTGTGTGTGTGTATATATATATATATATATATATATTTATACACACACACACACACACACAGTATACACTATCTGTCCAACTTTTGGACACGCCCCCTTTCTGCTCCACTTATCGTCCATTTTCTCAGTTCCACTGACCATAAAGATGGACTTTGTAGTTCTACAGTTCCAGACTGTAGTCCATCTATCTGTTTGTTCTACAGAACATACTGTGTTCTCTGTTCTGATGGTCAGGACCCTAACAGTACCACCACAGAGCAGGGATTATTTGGAGCCTATCCCAGCAGTGTCACTGAGGTGTTTAAATGAAACTCCAGCAGCACTGCTGCACTAAAACCCCCCTGTACATCTGTACGTATTTTAATGTGCATTGATTCTTATGTTTTATTAGAATCCGTGCCATTTGCACCCGCGGTCACGGCGCAGTACTCTGTAAAGACACCAGGACGTTCTCACGGCCACCTGCACTGACGTTTGGTAAGTGGTTCTAAAGTGTGGCACTGATTCTTTGCCTCACGGGTGAAAAGCGAAGGTAGAACCCAAAATCGGTGAGTAATGTTTAAACCCCAACGTATCACCAGTGAGGAACATGTTCATTCAGACTCAGGACACCCCCAACCCGAACAGCCTGAAGTTCCTGCCCGGTCGCGCCGTGTTAGATGCCGGAACTATGGACTTTGTGGCCCCTCAGGATGCATACTGCTCCCCACTGGCCAGGTAATGCCATCATCATCATCATTGCATTTATAGTATGACATCATCATTACATCATTGCATTTATAGTATGACATCATGTCCTCGTCTGATTTTCTGCGCAGACAGCTGTTCAGAATCGACGGCGTCAGAAGTGTCTTCCTGGGTCCAGACTTCATAACCATCACAAAGGTAGGAAACGAAGCCCCGCCCCTCACTTCAGACCGATTGCGTCGGGCGCTGACTGAAGACGCCGAATGTTTGTGTGCAGCGTGATTCGTTCACGGAGTGGAAGGTGATCAAACCCGACGTGTTCGCCGCCATTATGGACTTCTTCACATCCGGACTTCCTGTTGTTAATGAGGAAGCAGCTCTGCGTTCTGACACCGGTAGGACCTCATCTGACCTCAACTGACCTTAACTGACCTGACCCTGAAGCTGGGGCAATTTTAATGGCCGTCATAAATACTACTACACACCACTTTATTAGCTTCACATCCCTGTTTCTACCCTCAGCTCCACTTACCATACAGATGGACTTTGTAGTTCTACAATTACAGACTGTAGTCCATCTGTGTTCGTCCCCTGTTGGTTCTCAGGAGCATCACAGAACAGGTATCATTTGGGTGGTGGATTGTTTATGGTCAGTTCTGCAGTGACACTGATGTGGTGAGGGGGGAGGGGGGGTTTAGTGCAGCAGTGCTGCTGGAGTTTCATTTAAACACCTCAGTGACACTGCTGGGATAGGCACCAAATAATCCCTGCTCTGTGGTGATACTATTGGGGTTCTGACCATCAGAACAGAGAACACAGTATGTACTGTAGAACAAACAGATGGACTACAGTCTGGAATTGTAGAACAGTAAGTGGAACTCATTCATTCATCATCTTCCTCTTTATCCTCTATTAGGGTTGCGGGGGGTGGGGGGTTCCCCATGCCCATCCAGGGGAGAACGTTTTGGGACGCTGGGCAGATACACCCAGGACAGGGGGGCAATCTATCGCTGGGCACACGCTCACACACACACACACACTCTATATGGGGCAATTTGGAGAACTCCGTTGACTTGATCCATGTTTTTGGACTGTGGGAGGAAACCGGAGAACCCGGAGAAAACCCACGCAGACACAGGGAGAACATGTAAACTCCACCCAGATGGGGATTTGAACCGGGAATCCCTAGAGCTGAGAGGAGAACATGCTGAACCACTAATCCACTGTGCCGCCAGTAAGTGGAACTGATCACCTAAATGATGAATGGAGTAATAAGGGGGCGTGTCCAATCTTTTGACTCATAAAGTTGTGTCCCCGTCCTTTAAACTGACTCCGGATCACTTCTGCCCTTCAGCGCCTTCAGAAGATGATGACGAGGTCGTTGCCGTCATCAAAGAGCTGCTGGACACCAGGATACGGTAACAATGCACCCACTTCACCAACACCGTGGGGACGGGCGAATTGGAACACCGACACTGATATTAGATGAAAGGCCTGGCTCAGGAGCTCTGTTCTGCTTCATCCCAAAGATGTTGGATGGGGTTGAGGTGCGGGTCAGTCGGGTTCTTCCGCACCGAAACTCTCAGAGCCAACCATATCTTTTATAGACCTTAAAGATGCAGAGGTCCTTCCCTAAACTGTTTCCACCAAGTTGGAAGCATGCCGTCGTCTGGTGCTTTATCAGGCGTCTGTGTGATGGCTGTGTCCTCCGCTCTGTTCATAGGCATTATTTATGTGACCGTCCTCGTGTGAAGGGATAGGACCTAGTTAATGAAGGGTGTTCTGACATCACAGAGCAGCCGGGCTGGGTTCATGAGGAGGTTATTCTGTCCTGTTGTTGTTAAAAGCGTCGTTTTGCTTTCGGTTTGTAAAATTTGAAGCATTTAAAGATCTGACCTGCTGATTGTTTTCATTTCAAAGAGAAAGCATCTCATGAACAAACGGCTCGCCGCAAAGCATCATGGTCTTGGCGTCGTTTCAGCATTCTCGTACTAAAATGACACAAACTGATTGTTTTCTGGGTTTGGTTCCCCAGACAAGGTCCTTATTGTGTGTTTTGCATGTTCTCCCCTTGTCTGTATTGGCTCTTGCTGCGGTGGGGGGGGGGTTCTGTCTGATTAGGTAGACGTTTTGTAAATTTAATGTTTGGTTTTTTTTGACGCCTGATGGATTTTATCTTCTCGTCTCACAGATCTCGTGACATTCCAGATGGACAGCTCGATTAAAAATAACAACCTGTTCCCGTATGACGCTTGTTTTTTAGTCCCGGTTTTCAAACTTCACTTTACTTTCCTTTTGCTCATCCACTCCATGAGGTTTAAGATCCCCTCATGAGGTAAAGTGTGAGGTTTAACTCCCTCTATGTGCATAGGGATTGGGTCTTTCTATGAGGTTGTATATAGGGTTAGTGTCCCTTTATATGGGTTGTGTATAGGGTTAGTGTCTTTTTATGAGGTTATGTATAGGGTTAGTGTCCCTCTATGAGGTTGTGTATAGGGTTAAGTTCCCCTTGTGAGGTTGTGTATAGGGTTAATGTCCCTCTATAAGGATGTGTACAAGGTTAATGTTCCCCTGTGAAAATGTTTATAGGGTTAGTGTACTTCTATGAGGTTGTATATAGGGTTAGTGTCCCTTTATATGGGTGATGTATAGGGTTAGTGTCCCTTTATGAGTTTGTGTATAGGGTTAGTGTCCCTCTATGAGGTTGTATATAGGGTTAGGGTCCCTCTATAAGGATGTATATAAGGTTGGTGTCATTATAAGGTTGTGTATAGGGTTTGTGTTCCTTTATGAGTTTGTGTATAAGGTTAATGTCTTTCCATGAGGTTGTGTATAGGGTTAATGTCTTTCCATGAGGTTGTGTATAGGGTTAGGGTCGCTAAAAGTCAGGTCCATAAACCTAAGCTGTGTGTGGAAAAACTAAACTAACCCCCACAGAACCTCGACCTCAACCTCGACCCCATGGGTATCAATACAGATGAACTGCAACAGAGCTGGTGAGTTAGGCCCTCCTGTCCAGCCAGCATCAGTGTGTGATGTCACAGATGCTCTTCTGGATCCATGTGCAAACATTCCCACAGACTCCCAGATCTCGTGGAAAGCATTAACAGGGGAGTGGAAGCCGTTGATGCTGCAGGAGAGAAAAGAGAACAGTAACGTAAATGCTGAAGGTCCAACGGTTTGTAGACATTTGTACACAACCATCTTACTCTTTTTTGCATGGCGCCTTCAAAAACTAGTTTCCCGGAACAAAAGAAAGCAAGAGAAGCGCAGGGCGGATGTTTACGATCCGAGGAATAAAGAAGCTCCAAAAAAAAAAAAAAAAAACAAGACGCTTAGAATAATAACACCAGCTCTTAATTGCTTGAGCTCGTAGGCATATTGTTTCACATCCGGGGTGTTATACACCCCCCCCCCCCTTTCCCAAGCAAGCACCTTCAGTCCTGCAGACCAAGTGCCACTTAAATTTTTTTTTTAATTGTTGTTTAATTATCTGATGACCAGCTTTCTTAATATTTGTGCTATTCATTAAGTCACCTCTATGCCGTTGTCTATGCCCCCCCCCCTTCTCCCAGGCCCACGGTGCAGGAGGACGGCGGAGACATTCTCTTTCACGCTTTCGAGGACGGCATCGTGAAGCTTAAGCTCCAGGGGTCCTGCACGAACTGCCCCAGCTCCATTGTCACGCTGAAGAACGGCATCCAGAACATGCTGCAGTTTTACGTCCCTGAGGTGGAGGGTGTGGAGCAGGTACCGTCACGTTATAACGAAGCTTATTCCAGTTTCAGTAACCAGCATGGGAAGCGCTGGACTGTAATGCAGCAGCTAGTGAGCAGGGTGCACCGTGTATATAATAAACCTCTAAACTGTATGTTTGTGGTTCTCTTCAGGTGAAGGACGAGTGAGGGGTCCAAACCGACGCCCAGCGCCCGATACGGATTAAACAAATAGCGTGTCCACAGTTCTGCCTCGCACAAGTTCACGGTTCTCACTTTATATCTGCAAAAGGGAAAACTGGAGGAGATGGGGAGAACATGCCAACTTTCTACGTAAAGCACCCTGTTTCGACTGCCGGGGAATGGAACCCAGGTCTGAGGTCAATGTGTCAGCCGTGCTTTGGAAACATTTATCGATTTCATTAAAAATATTACACTTCTTATGAATGTATTAGTCATGATGAATAAGCGCTCCCAAGGTGGAGGCGTTTTCGGAACTGCCCCGGGGGTAAATCTGATGTGGGTGAATAAGGACAGCATGGATAAGCGGTCGGCCTTGTCTCTTATAATCTAACATCCGAGCTGAAGGTCAGGTGGAAGAACTTTCTGGACTTTTTTAGGACTTTTTTTTTTCTGCTGCGCAGATATGATGGAGTTCCTCATCCATCAGTCTGAAATGTACATGTTACATGTGTGCTGTGAAATATGACAATAAAATTGACCTTGGTGTGCATTTCTATACGGTTTTTTGGTTAACCCTCCGCTGTTACTGCTTTTTTTAAAAAAAAAAAAAAAAAAAACTTTTTACCAACCAGGTGGCAGGGTTCTTCAAGTAGCGCTACAGCATGCAGGGTGGAGGTACTTTCCAGAGCCAGAACCTTACACCACCAATAGATGTCACTGTTCCAGCTGCAGTGAGAGATCCCCAAACTTTCCTCCCACCCTTCGCGCTCTGCACCCAGCCGTACCACATGGTGCACAGCTCTGCTGTTGGGTGTGGGTTCTACTCTCCGGTCCAATAAACGCCACTTTAGGGTCCTTATCCCTTAAGGTTGAGGGTTCGAATGTGGAAATTGCTGAAATAACCCAATATGGGCCCTTAACTCTCATAGCTCCAGGGTTACTGTATTCTGACCCCCAGACTGAATGGAATTAGAATGGAGAATGTGAGCCACGTTTTCCTCAGAGGTGTGGAACATCCTGTATCTGCAGGTGGCGCCGTAAAAGCTGTAATCGCGTTGAATAAACAAACGATTGTATAGTGTGTGATGGGGCGGCACGGTGGTTTAGTGGTTAGCATGTTCTCCTCTTAGCGCTAGGGATTCCCGGTTCGAATCCATGTTCTCCCCGTGTCCGCGTGGGTTTCCTCCGGGTTCCTCCCACACTCCAAAAACATGGATCATATCGAGCTCCATATAGAGTGAGTGTGTGCCCAGTGATAGATTGGTGCCCTGTCCTGGGTGTACCCCCCCCCCCCCGAGACCCTAGTACAGGATAAAGCAGAAGATAATGGATGGATGGATGGACGTGGAGTGATGACGGTGTCCCACGATGACGCTGACAGCCGCACAGCACGTCCTGGAGGCCGGCCAGGCGCGGCTCGCCGTGTACGCGGAACTCGGGAGTGCGTTCGCGGTTGTAACTCGGCGACCAGGTAACGATATGCAAAGCAGGAGTGGGTCGACATCATGGACGCGTCCCGCAGCCTGCCACGTATAACCTGCCTCCGTATGACAGGCCGGGAGGATTGACAGCCGCCCCGGCCAATCGGAGACGGCGACGGATTGCCGCCTCGGGGCTCGGCCAATGGGATTCGTCGGGCGGGCCTGCGTAAGAGTGAGTCGGGCGCTGCGGGAGGAAACTAACCAGCAGTCTGACACGGAGCCGAGACATGTGCGGTGAGTACAAACTGCTCCTCCTCACCTCCCACCGCCTTCATCCAGCCAGAAAAACGACTCCTGCGTCCGTCTTTTAACGTCCCGACGGCCGTTAGACCGACGCTGTAAATCGTAAATGTAGGGTGGCAGCCCGTTAGCATCGTTAGCAGGCGTTATCAAATACAATATAAAGGCGGCGGGTTCAGTCACATCGTCCCGAATTAAAGCGTCTGTCCATTTAAATGTCCTTTTAACATCCTCACAAAACCTTCACTAACCGTTGTCGTCCCCGTTTCCGAACGCATCCCATTCGAGCGGTTCTGGTAACTTCAGAGTCGGTTCGTGTTTTGTTGAGGTAATTACGCGAGTCGGCTCCTATAAACGTCGCTTATACGCCCCAATTAGGGGTGTCTGGCGATTCGATTCCGATTTTTATAGTCGCGATTCGATCCAGAATCGATTTTCGATTCGGAAACGATTTTTTTGTTCAGTTCCAATGGTCCTTATATTTTGTGTAAATGATGTGGTTGACGAGATGAAACGAGGATGTAAACCATCCATCTATTATCTTCCACTTTATCCTATATTAGAGTTCCCAATGACCATTCAGGGGAGAACGTTTCGGGCAGATACACCCAGGACAGGACGCCAATCTATACCTGGGCACACACTCACACAGACTCACTCTATATGGGGCAATTTAGAGAATTCCATTGACCTTGCTCCATGTTTTTTGGACTGTGGGAGGAAACCGGAGAACCCGGAGGAAACCCACGCGGACACGGGGAGAACATGGAAAATTCACCCAGATGGGGATTCGAACGGGGAATCCCTAACGCTGAGAGGAGAACATGCTAAACCGCTAAGCCACTGTGCCGCCCGTATGTAAACCAATAGAACATTTATTTAAAACAATACTTTCAGGTTCCGTCCTGTATCAAATCTTTTTGCATCATTTGATATTTATACAAAAAAATAGGATTGCGCTGAATTAAAATGTGGTGTTGGGTTCACTCAGCTGCCCGGCGTTTCCTTACATAAAAAAAACATCAACAAACAAATAATTCTAAATATATTAATACAAAAGTTGTCCATGGTGCATTTGCCTTTCATCGAAACTGAAATACAGACTTTATGGTCAGAGTGCGTTTATATTCTGCAAATCTTTAAAATTTAACCTTAAAAAGTAAAAAATTTTAACTATATTGCAACAACATTTGCTACAATTTTAAAACTTGGAAAAAAAAGAATTAATTAATAAAAAATTCTGATTCTGATTGTTGTGAAGCGTTGGACTCCATGACAATAAATTAAAAAATAGTCATATTTTAGCCAAATTTATACTTAAATTGGTTTCATCTGAAGATATAGACCTCAAATTATTTAACTTGAAACTTGAAACTTGAAAAGTATGTATATATTCTTTTTATATTGTACCATCATTTCAGGAGCTTGTTCTCCCAAAAAAAGCAAAAAAAAAAAAAATGAAGTAGTGTGCATTTCCAAAAAACATAAGTCATTCCTTATGACACAGTTATAAAGCAGCTGACGGGTGGAGAGTGATGCGGTGGGTGGTTGATCAGGAGATGTGTTATATTGTACTAGTTGTGTGTATATGAGGCGTAATTGCATCCATCACAGCGGACGCTTCATTTCAGGAGAACATCTGCACGTACAAAGCGTGTCCTTGTGTGAGGAACCTGAGTCACGAAAACCCTCACAGCTGGGAGCTTCACTCAATAGTCCCACTGTGTCCCTCCTGTCCAAACCTCGAGCGCCCCGCTTCGGCTCTGTGGTCCGCCTGCTCCACTAGTTCCTCAGAAAACGGCAGCGTTACATGTGAAAACCGACACACGTCGTTCATCGTCGGCGACCGCGAGTCCCAGGCTGGCTGTGAGAATGCAACCCGAGGCTAAATTTTTGTGCTGCCTGTTATTATAAACAGACCTGTTTGCCGTGACACGTTCGGCTGATTCACGCCGGCTCAGAGGTTCAACCGGTTCTCCTCAGCGCTTCCTCCTCAGCGGGGTTGGCAAGGCGATTTAAAAAAAAAAGTCCCTCCAACTTCGGTCGGCATGTGTACAGACGAGACGTTTCGTCTGAGGCAGATTCGACCGATAATGGCCCTCACTGAAGGTCAACATTCAGCGGGAAAATCTTGAGGGTTCATTTCCTTGCGTTGCGGCGGGGGCAAGACCTGCAGTCTTATTGTATTTGGATTCTATAATTATTAAAGAATAATTATTTACAACTATCTGAATGTAAGACATGGACATGTGTGTTTATTCACACCTAGGGGGCAGTATAGTATCTTTAGGATATTCTATATACTTACACACAGTGGAATTTGTCCTTCACAGTTAACCCATCCATACAGTGAAACACACACACACACACACACACACACACAC